>VYZU01005867.1:0-23163 GCA_013401355.1 Ceyx cyanopectus
CACTATAAAAAAAGTTTCCGGTGTAGGCTGCACAGCTGCCAGGAGCATCTGCACATAAGGTTATAAACAATGTTGTGAACATGATTTGGTTGGTTGGTCTGTGTGGCCCGACTGCCAGAGAAGAGAGGAAGATCCATTTGCAAAGTTCAACCTACTATGATACAGGGAAACCTATACAATTTTTGCCCTTATTTTGTCTCTTCAAAGAATCACAGTACAACAGCATAACCATTTTCACACCATCTCTTGAAGGGATTCCCAGTCTTCTGAAAAAGTCTTTCACAGATTCTATCACCATCTGTCTTCCTCCCTTTGTGAGCATTTCTTTCCATTCATCCTTTTTTCTCTTTTTCACTGGGTTGCTNCTTGATCCTTAGTCCAGTGACTATTTTTTAAAGACTTAGGGAAGCAAATTTCATTTCTTTCACAGGGTGCCTAAAATAAAATCAGCAAAGCAAGAAAGCAAAAGTTAACACACAAATACATCAGATTAATGGTGTTCCGTTGCTATTATTAAATAAATGTCTGACCAAAGCCTCTATTTATGAACAGTCTTGAATATTAAGGCAAATCAGACCTGTCTCTGAATTCATTGCCTGGCCTTTCCTGCCTAATAATCTCACCTCTTGATGAAACCTCTGTGTGCCAAGACCCCAGAAAGAACAAAAATGGGTTCCTGAAGGAGATGTCAAATGTAATGGGTTTTGGGGAAGAGATTAACACTACATTTCCACTAACACTCAAAGTTGTCTGAAGCCAACTCTACTGTGAAAAATGTCCAGCTCTTTTCCAATCCTGGCTCTAAGTTCTCACCCACTACTCCTTCCTTGGACCAGCATGGACAATCTGTACAGTGAATCAGTGTGGGAGTGTGATCCAGGTTCACACAAGCAACACTAGTGTAGATTAGTTAGGAAGATAAATAGGAGGTGCTTCTGATATACCTTAAATGGTTTAATGATGAAATGCCTTATATTTTCTGAAGAGTTTGTTTTCATTAACTGGCACAAGTATGGCTCAAACATCCACCTCTTAGACATCTCAATTGGGGAGATGAGTACCCTTCATTTTCTCTGGGTGAAGCTGTTTTGTAGTTTGCCTCCCAGATGAGTTGCTTACTGAATTAGCCTTGAGCCATGCAGAAGTCTGTTAATGCTACTTTTCATGATCTAAACAATGAAAAGAAAACAATGCCAAGTATGTACTGAAGTGAGCTATCGCAGAAGATGCATAATTTAGTAATGTGAAGCATAGGGGGTTCCTGTCAACTGTCTCCAACACCTCTGAAAATCAGGCACCATATGCTCCAAAAGTGAGGCACATCAACTCAGCTGTCATTTCTGAATACACTGGCCTACAGCCCAACATCTACACTTATTGTATGGACCAATCAAGACAAAATCATGTAGCAAATCAAGGACTGGCATTGTAAATGTATATTCATAGTATATTACAACAGTAGAGACAATAGAACAGATTATTAAAAAATGAGAGCTTCACAGAGCAAGACAATATAGCCAGGAGATGTCTAACAGCTAGTGACATGTAGTTACTGGAGTCAGAGTTCTTCCTTGGGCTGGTCAGGTTTTGTTCCAACTGGGAGAGCTTTGGAAGAGAGCAGGAAGAGGCTTGATGAATGTTGCATGGGGGAAGTGTTACATGAAAGAGCGTTCTCGTGCAATCCAAGCAAACAAAAAGCATAGTCAAAAGGGAGACAGAGGGGTGCAAAAGAGAAGAGGTTGTGTTGGAGATGAGGGAGAAGCTTGACTTTAGCATGAAAGAGGTCCCTCAAGCTATGGCAGTCCACATAACTCTGCATGTGGACATGTGCAAAGACACCCTTCACACTTCTTGCACTTCTGTGAAGACCACGGTCCTGCAAAGCTTTGGGCTGTCAACACAGAACACCCATCTCACTAGTCCTTGTGTTCTCACCAGTTTTTACAGAGATATGACCACAGGAAAGGTTGCACAAAGCCTACTCTGCTAGGAGGACAGCTGGTGGAGTGGATCTACCAGCAGAGCAAACATCATTTAAGCAGAGCAAGAGAAGAGCTCAGGGCATTTGAGAGGGAGGTTTAAGTTATCACTATAAAAAAAGTTTCCGGTGTAGGCTGCACAGCTGCCAGGAGCATCTGCACATAAGGTTATAAACAATGTTGTGAACATGATTTGGTTGGTTGGTCTGTGTGGCCCGACTGCCAGAGAAGAGAGGAAGATCCATTTGCAAAGTTCAACCTACTATGATACAGGGAAACCTATACAATTTTTGCCCTTATTTTGTCTCTTCAAAGAATCACAGTACAACAGCATAACCATTTTCACACCATCTCTTGAAGGGATTCCCAGTCTTCTGAAAAAGTCTTTCACAGATTCTATCACCATCTGTCTTCCTCCCTTTGTGAGCATTTCTTTCCATTCATCCTTTTTTCTCTTTTTCACTGGGTTGCTNGACTTAGAGAGTGAGGCAGCTGCCTGCTGTCTCCTACACTTTGCTATAACATCCTTTACATTTTGGTGAAACCATGCTTCAGATCTGAGCTTTGCATGCTTTCAGATGAGTCAGATGAACATTGACCCTCACACTGGGAGGAATTCTGTACAGATGTAAAATTGCCTTACATTACAGATACAAAAAGGGAGGCATCAGTTTGCACAGACAGAGGGTTTATTTCAAACTTGCTAACCTGAAGTAAGCTTGTAGAAGGCATAAAAGTCAACACACAGAAATAACAGTGATTAAAAGCATTTTTATAAGTAAAGCATGTTTTTCTCACTCCAGAAGTGGCCTGGAGAAGAGAAGGCTCCAGGGAGGCCATATTATGGCCTTTCAGTATTTAAAGGGGCCTGTGAAAAAGATGGAGACAGACTTTTTATCAGGTCCTGTTGGGAAAGGACAAGGGGTGATGGTTTTAAACTAAAAGAGGGGAGATTTATATTAGAAAGAAGGAAGAAATGTTTTACTCTGAGAGTGTTGAGAGCCTCTCCCAGGTTGCCCAGAGAGGTGGTTGATGCTCCATCCCTGGTATCATCCCTGGTCAGGTTGGATGGGACTCTGAGCAACCTGATCTAGTTGCANAGGTTGACAGAGAATGTTTGTCATAGGTCTGATAGACAGTCCAGACCCTAAACCGTGACAGCATTTAAAAGATGATCGTTAATTCTTCAATTGTTTCTAAAAATACAGTTTCAAAAGCTGTACCAAGTCCAGCCTACCTCTGTGAGACTTGATTAGAAAACTCATTTTCTCTCCCCTGCCAGATGTGTTCAGATCCTACACTTGTGTATTGCTCTATTTTGCCTATCTGTTTTCCAGTCGTGGATAGAGATTTCACTCCAGGTTTGCATGGTGCAGTCCCAGTTCTAATCCCCATGCCCTCCCTTCTGTGATTTATGGGAGTGGGGCAGCCCTGCAACCGTCTCCTTTTAATGCTGCACCTGCACCTCATGGCTAGCAGCTTTAGGCACTTTCCTGCAATAACTCATCTCTTTCACAGGAAGCCACACCTTTCTGTTAGCAGATATTTCCCCTTCTGGTCCTTTGCTCTCTGGCTCTTTTTTTTTACTGTCCTCAGCCTTTCCCCAGATGCTGAAATGATCTAAGCCTTGTGGTAACAGACTGTGCTGTGTTTGTGGAGTGCTCAGCCACCTAATGCAGCATCACATTTGGCTTTGTTGATCTCCTTCCCATTAGCTGCACCATTGCTGTGAAGAAAAATAATTGCAGAGCTGAATTGCAATGTACATGCTCAGGGAAACTCCACCAGCAGCTTTGTTCCCATCATAGTAAGTTTTCCTATTTTTTAGCTACTGGCCTGCTTTGGCTCAGGTTTCTTTATCTTGGGGCATTTGACCCTGAAATGCATGTCATGCCATTTTCAAGGCGGCTTTATTTACAGATGGACATTATTTTATGCCTGAAGCCTGGAGTGGCATGAAGTAATTTGTAGCTAAATATCTCAGACCTGGGAAAGAACCTTGGTATGAGGAATCATTTTATTTTACAACAGAAAAAAGAAAGAGATAAGCACCATTTTCCACCAGCACCCATCCCAACTGTACAGTATCTTCTTATCAAGGTGGCCAATGAGATACAAGAGCTTCAAAGAAAATTGCACACATCCAGCCACTACACCACTGGACAGAGACAGGGCCCATGTGCTCTGTTTGCTTTCTGGAGAGAAACAAGAAGCATGGGGTTGGACATGAGATTAGTAATTCAGTCAAAAAAAACCCCAAACAATCACTGCTTCTGCACATAAATCAAAGCTGTGGGAAGAGCAAGAAGGCAATGTGGAATGGAATCATAGAATGGCTTGGGCTGGAAGGGACTTTTAAAAATCATCTAGTCCAAGCCCTGTGCATTGAGCATAGCCATCTTTAACTACAGGGCTGGAGTCTTCAAACTGGGACACTTCCACAGCATCATTTCTTTGAGTTGATGGTCAGGCTCAGATGAAGCCACTATGTGACTTAGAGAGTGAGGCAGCTGCCTGCTGTCTCCTACACTTTGCTATAACATCCTTTACATTTTGGTGAAACCATGCTTCAGATCTGAGCTTTGCATGCTTTCAGATGAGTCAGATGAACATTGACCCTCACACTGGGAGGAATTCTGTACAGATGTAAAATTGCCTTACACTACAGATACAAAAAGGGAGGCATCAGTTTGCACAGACAGAGGGTTTATTTCAAACTTGCTAACCTGAAGTAAGCTTGTAGAAGGCATAAAAGTCAACACACAGAAATAACAGTGATTAAAAGCATTTTTATAAGTAAAGCATGTTTTTCTCACTCCAGAAGTGGCCTGGAGAAGAGAAGGCTCCAGGGAGGCCATATTATGGCCTTTCAGTATTTAAAGGGGCCTGTGAAAAAGATGGAGACAGACTTTTTATCAGGTCCTGTTGGGAAAGGACAAGGGGTGATGGTTTTAAACTAAAAGAGGGGAGATTTATATTAGAAAGAAGGAAGAAATGTTTTACTCTGAGAGTGTTGAGAGCCTCTCCCAGGTTGCCCAGAGAGGTGGTTGATGCTCCATCCCTGGTATCATCCCTGGTCAGGTTGGATGGGACTCTGAGCAACCTGATCTAGTTGCAGATGTCTCTGATCACTGCAGGGCGATTGGACTAGAAGACCTTTAAAGATCCCTTCCAAGCCAAAAGATTCAACGATTCTATGATTCAAAGACAAATTGTGGAAGCACTATTCATACACTAAATGTGTGGTTAAAAATGATCTAAAATACTCAATGTATCTCTGCATTGTAATTAGTCATTATTGCTAATGTATTTTCTTTCATATCCAAAATCAATAATGCAGACTTCTGCATGGTGTAGGCTAGTGATTTTCACCCTGGTATGCTATCCAGGTCATGCAGATATGTTTCCAGAAAGCATTAGGCTAACCTAGTTGCTGATTGGTGGTGTATTCATGCCCTCCTTAGGTAGCTTGTACTGATGGGAGTTGTCCCCTTCCGTTGAACTTTTTGAAGCATGCACTGAACTTTGAGTACAGTCCATTGACATCAGAAGGTGTTTGGACATTGAGAGGTGAGTTGTTGATAAAACTTGCTGTCATATGAAAAAGACCATGCACACACACCACAAGCTTCTCAAGTGACAAGTTTTTTTTGTCATCCTGAGTTTCATCTCAGGTTAAATCAGAAAGGGATTTAATTCAATGCTGGTTTGCTCATTCAAGCCATCTGGCTTGTCTGATTCAATCTTCAGCATATACCCACCTGCCTTTGTGCCTTTCTGGAGAAGTCCTTCTCAAGTTGCTGCCATCCCTAAAACCTCCACATCTCTGGGCACCATCTCACTTTCTTTTTCTGAGAGAGACTTGAGACTAATTAGTCCCCTGGATGCTTTTTAGCAGGTTTTACCCCAGCTGGAAGTTGGAATCAATCAAATTGTGGTACGGTAAATCCTTTAAGGTCAGTCTGGGCACTGCTTATTTACACCAAGCTGAGACAGAGCAGAGCCCATACTGTGGATCCACACTATTCATGATCTTTTTCTTGATGTAAATCACTTCAGATAGCTGGTAGCAGAAAGATAGCCCAGTATTTCACTGTTAAACCTGCTTGTCAACAGGTCAGATTGACATGTGGTCGGAGTGCACCTGTGAAGCCTCCCAAAACTCAGCTGTAATGATGTCTCTATCACTCTCTTGTAGGATGCACCACCTGCAGGTCCCCCCAGAATAAAATGGACCCCCTCAATGGAGCTACTCAATCCTAGAATGAGGCAGCCCATAGGTTTATTACTCCTTTATATGTGATTCAACATCCACCAAGGACAGCCAGGGACTTTCTACAGATTCAGGACCTCTGCCTGATCCACTATAAGCAATTTACTGCTTCAAGGACTGAGTAAACCAGTCCAAGGAAGCTGGATTCAATTACCGGTTCTGCCACTTGCTTTCTCAGTAGGTTTCTGGCTTTAATTTCTCCTCTTAACTGTTGTCTCTTATGAACAAAGAAGGATCTGACTTATCCTTATGGGTCCAGAGCAGCATCAGCTTCCACTGGGATACTGAGATGTTATTGCACTGCAGATACATTCTCAAAAAAAAAAAAGTATAATTGAGCTGCGGAAAGCTCCCAATTCTCCTTGGATGTTCATGGTGAAATAGGTTCACCACTTCATTCAGGAAGAAGGCAGGGTGGACACTCTGACTTACAGCAAATGACCATATAAACCAGTATCTTCAATGGACATGCAAACACTATGAACACAGTGCCCTTCAGTACTCTCCCAGTCTCTGACCATTTTCTGTTTTAGCATTAGGGCATTTCTTGCTTGAAGTAGAACTCATTAGTGATCTCCAATGCATCTCTTTTCCAAGGACTCTGTCTCTCAAGCTCAAGTTTTGCAACTATCACATCATCTGACAAGGAACTCCATGGGTGAACTGCTTACTTCAGGGACTTCTGATGGCCTTGTGCTGCTCTTGGGTCTACTAACAGCTGGTGAAACTCACTGGTGAAGTTGCTGTGTCAGTCCGCCCAGTATTGTAGCTTTGCAATAATTACCCCAGGTAAGCATCTCAGCCAAGTGAACATACTGCATGGAGTTCAAACTTGACATATCTTAATATGCAACACTTGGGTCTTCAAACACTTTTATAAGCTGATACGTCACTCTACATTCCCTGTAAAATGTCAGCCAGGCCCATGGCTGAAGCCTGGCTGTGGCTTAAGGCAATGTAGATCATAGCCTGGAAGCTGAAAAGCACCTCAGTATAAAAGGCTCTTAGATTGTCTGCCAGCGCCTCATGCAATGAAATACAGTTCAGCTCATAAAACGTCAAAGGTATGTCAGTGTGAAGAGAAAAAAAAAAAAAGAAAGGAGAAAACTTGGAAAAGAGGTTTTGATAGCAGCCAGGAAAATGTAACTCCTTCTATTTAATCTTTCTTTTCTCCTTGGCCTGAAGCTTTCTTTCAGTGGAAGAAGAAAGTGGGAAGAAGGGTTAAAACAGAGCAGGAGCTAATAAGTGCTGGCTTTGTATCAAGGAATCATACATATCAAGTAATGAAGTCCTTGCAACTCTTTAACACCCTTCCCCACATGCTATCTCTGAAATTCCTTCACCTCTCCTTCTGCAGCAACCTGGGCAGCAGCTGCCTTCTATGCTCAGCTGTCTCGCAGGTAGGATCATGATTCTCTATGGAAAAAGGTACTGGTAGTCATTGGTAGTCATTTTGAGTTCCATGGCTCTTGTCAGGTCTGGGCACGTTTCATGGCACTGCAAACTTTGACTCAGGTGTTACTAGACAAGAGAGGTAAAGGTAAGGGAAAGATGGGTTCCCCAGATGAATGTAGTCAAATCACTGCTAGGAATCTGGAGCAGGTGGCTGCAGCATGTTCTTTTGCATTGCTCCTCAGAGCAACAGGCAGAGACTGGGCACACTGCGTTGTCTTTGACCCCTGAAACGGTCTCCTATGGAGTTATCCAGACTAACACACCTCAGAGCTTCCCTCCTTTTCCCATTGCCCTTAGTGACACCCCCTGATCACCCCACCACTGAGCACCACTCAGATCAGCCTGCAAGGGGCCAGCAAGGAGGATTTCTTCCCTTCCTGCCACCTGAACACAAGGCATAGCTGCTTGGCCTGGGAGCAGCAAGTCTTCTCCCGGCATTGCATCCCCCATCAGTTTCTCGTTCTCCGAGGGCCTCTGCCTGGCTCTGCTCCACTAATGTTCTCTGTGTCATACAGAAACAATCAGCCAGCACCAGTGCATATGTCTGTCGAGATCAGCAAGCAGTAGGTCAAGAGTGCACCCCAGGAGAACATGGTGTAAATAACTGACTCCATCTGCTTTGGGTCAGAACAGCTCCAACTCATCAGAGGGAACCAAAGAACCTCTACGGGTGGTGAAGGGGTTTTCTGCATCCATCCAGGGAGCTGGCACTGGAAGAAGCCAAACAGGCTCTCAGTGTTTACGCTGTCAGGCTCCGAGGCATTCATCTTCATCCCGGAACACATTCCTCACAGAACACTTCTATGTTTCAAACTATATCATCGGGAGAACTAAGGAAATAAAAACTAGGAGGATGGTGGGGAGCCATGCTGCCTTGCATACAGCAGAAACTGCTCCCATGACTAGGATGTCTCTTGAGAGGCAGCAGGACGCCTCACGGTGCTAGTTTGTTTTCACCCTGCCATGAGCATCTGAAATGAAGGATTATAACACTGTCCACTGCCAGCTCTCTGACATGTGGGGAAGGTGCAGAGAAGCAAAGGGACTGTTGCAAATGCAGCTGGAGTTTTTTCTCCCTAAATATCCTCCAGTGGAATAAAAATCTTGGAGCAATACATGGTCAGCAGAGAAGGGTGTGGTGGGCATTGCTGGTGTTCAGAACATCTAGGTACCAGATAGAGTCTCTGCAGAAACATCTTCAGATTGTAACCTCCTATTCCCTCCAAACATTAGGCACCGTTTCCTCAGCTGATGGATCAAAATTTAGACCTCCAAGTGGACTTCAGCTTTGAAATCCAAGCTTGTTTCTTTCTCCTCAGTGTCCACACTAATATGTTTCAAGTGGAACTTGGCATTTTAGATGCCTTCATTTTTTGTGGTTTGTCCATGGAGGGATTCCAGTAGACCCTGGGACAATGCTGAGCTCAACCCACCCATCATGTCCCTATGGTTTGTCTCAAGGTAGGTCCCTTCTAAAATTAAGGGTACCAAAAAATAGTAGCAAGTTCTGCAAATTTGGCCACAGACACTGAGTTTATTCTCATGCAATGCTTCTTTTGTCTCATTAACTGTATTTCTTTCAGCCCCCTGGCTAGACAGTCTCTGTTCTCAGCATTTTCACCTGTTTTTATTTAATATAAATTTGTTGCTTTCACAGCTTCTGAGAACTGTTTTTCACTTGCACAGTGATGTTTAAAGCTCCTTCTACCCAGAACCACCACATCATTTTAATTGCTGTCCACATGGTAAAGGAAACAAACTTTGGTTATGCACAGGCAAAGACACTAGTATGAAAAAATACCAGTGAATCCCACAGAAACTTCTGTTCATTTTGAGTCTTCTCTTCTTTTTCATTTTGGAGGGAGCCCTTGGGAGCTGGTGGAACAGCCAGTTCCCTACAGCCTAATGGACGAAAGGGGAACCAGAAGCATGTCCCAGCTGTGATCATATATGGCATTCCATTCCATTGCTCGAGATGTGGAAAAGCACTTGAAAACCTTGATGACAACTTAAGCCCCTTGTTGGTCCTTCTCTCACAGTCAACTGAAGCTTATGATCACTTACTCTTTATTATGTGACTGTCTCCTTGGTCATCTGGCATCTTTCTGCATCATGCCAAAATCCTTGAAACATATGGTGTTTTAAGCTGGATTGGCTTCTCTAGGTGACAGAGAAAGAGCACAGGATAACTGAGAATAAACTCCCAAAGCTAAATAAAGGGACTACTTGCACATCCCTTGGTGTGAATTGTGTGTGTTGTCCCACATGGTAGACAGAAGAAGCAGAAAAGCTTGGAAGGGATATCCAACCTGCTCTACTAAGGAGAACAACATAAAGCAGAAGAAGATGTAATTTGAAAACAGTTTTCTTTGCCTTCTGGTTCCTGTGGTTTCTGGCTGCCCTTTTTTCGTTTGCTTAAAGGCTCCTCTGAAAATTGTAAGGCAGCAAAACTGAGAACTTTGCAAAGCCACTTTACACCTGGAAAAGAGGGTTTGAGAAGACACCAGATACCTGGAATTTTTAGAAAAAAAAAAAAGTCAATGAAGGGATGGGATGATGGAGATTTAAGGAGTTTGTGTTTCTTTTCTTGTGCCTTCAGGAGAGTGTGAGCCAGAGGGAGATGAAGGCACAGGTCTTTACCCACATACCTGGGGGGTTGGCCACTACCAAGTCCTTCAGAGGGGATGGAGAAAAACCAGTATATGATGCAGACTTTCCTGGATTTACAACTCTGGTGGAAATCACATTTCTTGGGGCTGCTCATTCAATCCACAACCCAAATACTGACATTCAAACAGGAAAATGTCCATGAAACTCAGACCTTCTATAGTCCTTGTCTCTAACAGTGTGACAGGAGGACATATTTGATGGGAGGACTCAGGAAAATGCCCCATGAGGTGCCCACATCACCTCTTGTTCAGAGGTACAGGTTTCAATGTCTTTGGTCATCCATAAGAGCTGACATTAATATCTGGATGGCTGGCTCCAAACCTGACACAGCAGGGTGAGGAAGCTAGATTGAAGCACTGAACTAAGACACAGTCTTAGGAAGTGGGCAAAATGGGTGACTGAGATGCAAAATGTGTAAAATTCACACATGGCATAAGAAACTGAGGAGTAATCAAGAAGGTGATAGCAAGTGATGTCTCCTCCAGGTCCACTTACACATTGAGAGATGTTTTCACAAGGTTGAAGGGTTCCCAGAAAAAGCATATGCCATATGCTTCAGCAAGGCTGACTCTAGTTATCTTGGGTAACAATGCCAGAAAAATCACAAGGTCAGAGATTTCATAGAATCAAGAATCATAGAATGGTTTGGGTTGGAAGGGAACTTTCGAGGTCATCCCACTTGCAGGGAGCAGGTTGCTCAGACTCCTGTCCAACCTCACAAGGAATACTACCAGGCATGGGGATTCTACCACCTCCCTAGGCAACGTGGGCCATTGTTTCATCACACTCATCATAAAATATTTCTTCCTTCTATCTAGTCTAAATCTCCCATTTCTTAGTTTAAAACCACCACTCTTTGTCCTGTTACAACAGTCCCTGATAAAAAAGACTGTCCCCATCTTTCTGATAGACCCCCTTTAAGTACTGAAAGACTGCAATAAGATCTCTCTGGAGCTTTCTTTTCTTCAGGCTGAACAATCTCCTTTTTATTGTTTTGTTTGTTTGTTTCTGTGGGTTTTTGTTTGTTTGTTTTGTTAGTTTGTTTGGTTGGTTTTTTACAGAATAGTAAATTTACTACTAACTACATGAAACAAGCAAAGGAATGTAGTGTGGGCTGTCATTTGTGCCATTATCCCAAACCTCCTCATGGCTTTTAGATTCGGGGAGGGGTTCTTCATTCCTTCACCTTCTTGGTTCCATGGTTTTCCCATTCATATAAGGTCATCAGGAGCTGGTAGCGATGTGATTACAAGTCTGTAAGTGCAGTTTCCCAAATACTTATGGTGCAGATTTCAGAGGTTGACTGCTTTGCAGCGTACACCATGATTTGTCTTGTGCAAAGTTGAGAAGGGATGGGATTTCTGTGTTCCTTGGGACCCAGGACTTGCATTTTGGCCTTGATGGATCAATAACTGGGCAACACCCTGAGAAGTCTGTCTTGTCCCACTCAGTGGACATCGAGGGAGGAGAATCTCCCCAACAGAAGCTGTTCCTGCATGGCAGGGTTGCTGGGTTGGCAGAGGAAGAATGAATTATTAGAAGAGAGGAGAAGATGGGGGAGTGAGAGTGTGAGTGAGAGAGAGGGAGATAGAGAGAGAAGGTTCTCACCACCCATGGATCCAATGATGTCTCACTGAAACAGTCCAAGTCTTCAGTTCTTTGGTGGTGGATGCAACACAATAATATTTTTCTGTCCCTTTATATGCTTGAGATATCTGGGTGGCATTCCCAATTTCCTCAGGAGATGGTGTTGATTTGCATGAGCCCCATGAGCTAGCTGCCATCCACCTCCTCCCTGGAACAATCAACAGAAGCAACTAAAGAAAAGACAGAGTCCCACCTATGCAGAATTTATCCTTTCCTTTTGTTAAAGCCTATCTACAAGGAGCCCAAAAGGGTGGCACAGATATATTGGGAGCATTCAACACTTCTTCCCTCCAGATAGGTCTTCCCAGATTTTATCACCACACAAGGTTTAAGGCATACAATAGCCAGGCTCTTACAGGAGTCCCAAATATATTATTGCCCACTGAGTTTCTCCTCTTAAAAGTGCAAGCCAACCTTAAGTTTTCTTTTTGTTTGCTCTCAGACTCAAAAAATTAATCAGGACAGTACAACCCATGGATGCAGCAGTTCCTGAAATACATATAACTCTACCTCTTTTCAAACCCTGTTTTTAGTGGGATATTGCTTCTACTTCATGACTTTGCCACTTTTATTTTGTCCCCTCCCACCTGCCAGATTTAATATATGTTTATATTTGATTTTTCTTATCCTGCTGCTGATTTCCTGAGATGATGCAGCCTTTAAAATTTATTTTTTTTTTAATGGGGAATAATGTGCTGGGAATTCAATGGTTGAGCTTACACGTGAGATATGTTAGCTACAGATGCTCTGAAACCTCCTGTGCACTCAGCACTCAGCCAGGCTGTGTGCAACCACCAGGATCCAAGCAGATCAATTTCATGCCAGGACACATTGGGGATGCCCACCTCATTTAACATGACTCACCCTGGCAAGGGGATTCTCAAGCATCAGGGTGGTCCATGAAAGCTTGTTGGCTTTGGCCCGTGTTGAAAGAGCTACAGCCCATCACTCTTCTCCTGGTGCCCATAAATGAGTATTATGTTTTTCCCATGCTCTCTTTCAAGAGAAATGGCAGAAGATTATTTACCTCCTTAGAAATGTTTTGATATCAAGACAATCCCTCTGTCTGCACCTTAGTTCCCTGCAGACACCATGTCCTCATGATGTCAAATAGATCACCTTTTCTCGCTGGTGCCCAGGGCTCACTGTTCTCTTTGTGAGATGTAAAAGAGAAGTGGTGTAAACTTTATTACCTTTTCTGAATCCTCTCTATATGAAGTTGTGAGCACAGCTGGAAATAATGCAGTCGAGTGGGTGAGTTCACAAGAAGTTTCCATGAAAGCCATGGTATTAAAACCCTCCAGCCTTTGATGGCAATATCATCTCTGAGCCCTCACAACTTTCCTTGGAGCGTAATGAAATTGGAATGGAGAGGCAGCCCATACGTGGAGAAAGAATTCAAGACAGTAAGCCAAGGGTGGATTAAGGTTAAATGAGTCCCGGACCCACACAAATATTGCACCACTAGAAAGAAAACTTCCTGGACTCCCAGGACTTTCTCCTTTGGCTGAAGAGAAGTGGAATCACCAGAACTCTACTGTGAAGAGTTTAGTACGTGAATGACAGGGTGAAATTATGGTCTTGCCCAGAGTGTTGGTTTAGAACATCTGATGGTTGGATCTGCCAGGTCTTCTCCAACCTCATGTCCCCGCTGTCTAAAGGGGTTGTCTGCAGAGAGCCCTTTGCACAAATGATTGAAAAAGATGGTAAGGATACACCTGTCCGTGTTTTGGGTAGGAAGAAGAGATATTAAATTATCATGTCCCAAGGGAAAATGCTGTTGGCTTTTTTGCTTCTTTGTCTTCCTCTTTCAATTGGGTCCCACACAGACAGTGGTTACTCTCAAGGTGAAACCTACTTCTTGATGCTTTCACAAAGCTTTTTTTTTCCCCACCAGTGATTTCCTGTTGTCATTCCAGGATACAGGCTCCATTCTGCGGAGGACTGTGCCTGCAAGGTTATAGCTCTGGATGTACTTGAACAATGGAGCACACAGATGACCCACACATGAAGAAAAGGATGGGATAAGAGACATGTCACTTGTCACCTGTGGATTTGTGATCCAGACATCACAGACCCCTGGGAAATTCTGGCTCAGGGTTCTTTGCAGCTATCAGCTGCCTCACTTCTTTTTTTTTTTTTTTTCTTTTTTTTGACAGAGTTAGAAGGAACCTTAAAGATCATCTAGTTCCAATCCCCCTGCCATGGCAGAAACACCTCCCACCAGACCAGTTTGCTCAGAGCCTGTTCCAACCTGGTCTTAAACATTTCCAGGGATGAGGTATCCACAATTTCTCTGGGCAACCTGTTCCATTGTTTCACCACCATCAGAGGAAAGAACTTCCTAATGTCTTATCTAAATCTACTCTGCTCTGATGTAAAATGATTGCCCCTTGTCCTGTCACTACCTGCCCTTATAAAAAGTGTCTCCCCAGCTTTCCTGTAGGTTCCCTTCAGGTACTGGAAGGCCACTATAAGCTCTCCCTGGAGCTTTCTCTTTAGGCTGAAAAGACTCAACTCCCTCAGTGTGCACTCATAGGAGAGGTGCTCCATCCCTGTAGTAATTTTCATGGCCCTCCTCTGGACACTCTGAAACAGATCCATATCTTTCTTGTGTTGGGGGCTCGAGCTGGACACAGTACTCCAGGTGAGGTCTCACCAGAGCAGAGTAGAAGGGCAGAATCACCTCCCTTGACCTGCTGACCACCTATCTTTTGAGGCATCCCAGGATACAGTTGGCTTTTTTGGGCTGCCAGTGCACATTGCTGACTCAAACACTTTATCAAACAGTTTTTCTCTTTTGCAGTCACAAAACTAATTTTCTGTGTAAAAAAAAGAAGAAGAAGAAAAAGACTCAACAGCTCCTTCTGGGGGAAGGGACGGAGTTAATAATGAGTTACAGAGCTGTGAACCAGCAACACAGAACAATAGATCCCAGGCAAAGGAGTTTAAAACAAATGAGGTCCAGGCTACAATAGCCCAGGGGTTTGGAAATAGAGTCAATCTCAGAGAGAGATCTCATGACTGAAAATTAACATCTGATGCTGGCCGCATGAAGAGTTCCTGTGGACAAAAAACTCAACATCCTTGCAAAACTGGAAGCTCTGGTGGTTGCACCTCCCAGGATACCATCACTGGTCCAGGGTGGCCTGGAGCAAAGTTTTGAGCAGGGAGTCTCATGGTGTTCCCACACCAGCTGCTAAAGTCCCCACACCATCAGTCTCCCCATCCATGGGGCTTCATGAGTCATGGTGGTCCCTCAACCCCTGCAGATGGCTGAGCCACGTTAGCACCAAGAGGCATCACTGCATCTGGCTTCTCTCTTGTAGGTTTTGATATTCAGTCTCATTTCATGGCAGCATGTGGTTTTGGTTTTGACTGTTTATTATGGTGTCTTGTATGTTCTGTTATGAAAAGGAGCTGGGTCTACAGCTGATGGATGTAGTCCCACAATGAAAGAGAAATATCACCTTTTTATTTAACTTTTTTTTTAAAGAGAGATCTGATTACTTTTAAACTTTATTTGGATGTTATGAAATCTTCCCATTGGCATCATTAAAGACACAGCCTCAGACAGCTTTTAACTGTGTTTTAAACACATTTTCTTGGGGTAGCAAAGATGAGCTGGTTCCACGAGAAACCTCGAGAACACATCAGCTGTAATGATATTAAAGGGGGCAAATATCAAAGGTAAAGAGCATGAATATCTCACTTTTCACTAGCACCTTCCACCTGGAGACAGCCTCATTACAAACAGATCCAAACCCGGTCTGAATTTGCAAAGTAGTCTCATTCTCCTTTAAAAAGCTCAAAAACGAAGTGGGGGAAGTCAACACGGATTAAATTACTTCTTGCTTGTAGAGCTTTGAGTGGCAAAGGTTGAGCAATGCAGGATTAGTCCCAGGGAAAGTGCAGGAGCCCAGAGCATTGGTCCTTTGCCTGTTGTCCTTTACACTGCTCTGTTCCATCTTGGTGGCTTTCATCCTGTGAGGCTATGTGTCCTCAGACCCCAAACTGTCACTCTAATAGGCATTTTTGTTTGTCACAGTGTTTGTATTCCATCCCAGAAGCAGCATGAATAGCAGGGTGTGTTCAGTCTCAGAGTAGGAATGCACCAACAGGGGCTGGAGGGTCCTGCCTTTGCTCGATGTGGCTTCACGTCGCACACTGAGAATATCCAGGAGAGGGACATTTCATCTGCCAAAATAAAAGTAAAATTAATGACTCCCACTCACATTAATTTTGGAAAGAAATTCATGTGCACCCAAACCCTCTGAGAACGCTCTGTTTTCCATCTAGCTCCTCATCCAGTCATAACTGACTAAACTACTTTATATGCCTTTGGATTCAGGCCCAGAAAATGTGTGGTTTCTTAAAATACATATGTATACACTACTTTAATACCAGCCAATACCTTCTGAAATGTAGGTGGCCAGAAAGGCATTGGCTGATCTTTTCCTATTACATATTTTAAAAATGAGTTGACATTCGTATATAAATTCTGTGTAAGCTTCATGGAGTTTTAGTAGCAATATTGAAAGGGAATGTCAACAACCGCTTAGCTGCTAATACAGCCTGCAGATAATAACTAAGGTAGCTGGGAAAACTGTATTTCCAGGAAATTTTGTCAGTTATGCAAAAAAAAGGAACAGCTTGAAAAAAAAATTAAATAAAAAATTCCTGGTTTCTTTTCATGGAAGACGTAGGTACTGTGAGGTCGAAAGGAAATTTGAAAATGGATGTATAGGGTCCTAATTTACTTTAATATTTCCTGTGTAAAGTCTTAAAGTTAAAGATTGATTTTTCCAATAAACATTACAAGCACAATGACCTGGAGGTATGATCACAGATCACGTACCAGATGGAGAGCAATGGAAAAAGAGCTACTGCTCTTAGAATATGTTTTGTCTTCTTTTCTTCTTTGAGAAACCTGCAGTAGTTTCAAAGAAAAGGCTTGGTCTCTGAAGCGTGCAGTAGGAAAGACTCCACTTACTAATGTATGAATAAAGATGGAAGAATTTGGCTCAGAAACAAACTTTCTTAGGAAAGGATGCTGAACGCACATATATCAGACTTAATAGAAATTTCAAGGGGATTTTTGATACACAAATTACATTTCTGACTTGGTCCCACCAGCATAAATTGAGTAGTCATAAAGTTTTGATCAAAACTTTCATTTTCCCAACCAAAGGAAACGTAGTTTTCACTGAAGTTAAAAACAAAACAAAACTAACTCTTCTTTCAGAGTCCTGACTTCAGCACAATCCCATGTTAAAATTAAGTAGGCATATTCAGATGACCTCCAGAGTCCCTGTGTCTGCACTTTCTCAGAATGGAAGGCTTTCACCTTTTTTTTTTTTTTTTTTTTTTGGCCAATTTCATGGGACAATCACTGTTTTCATACAAGAAAACTTTAAGGACACTTGAAAAGTTGGATTTCAAATGAAATTGGGTGGTTTTCTTGAACTCAGTCTTTTTTAGTGGGTTAGATTATTTTTTTTCTGGTGCATTTTTGTGTGTTTGCATGTTCAGATTTCAGAGCATGGAAGCTACCAAAAATCAAAGGCTGTCCTTCCAGAGCAGAAAAGCAAATTCTCACTCACTTCTCACTTACTTTTTTCACCCTAAACACAATGATAATATAGAGATATCCTCTTTTCTGTATGCCTTCTCCCTTTAGGATCAAGCAATTTAGGATGGAATAACAAAGCCAAGGTCAGAAAATAGGCCCGCAGCCGGAGCAGATCCATCACTCAACAGAGCAGAGCCACTCCTGTAAGACAGCACTCCCTTGGTCACTACGGGGAACTGGGAATCAGTGACTGTCCCTAATTTCTCTCTCTTGGCTAAGAGCATTTGCAAATGCATCCCCGTTTCTGTATTTATTTCATGATAGCTTCTGCCATAATGTGTCTTTCCTGTAGGAATAATTACATGTGCTCCTGGGTGCATGCTGCAGGATGTATTCTTGCATCTGCTGTCTTCTGAGTCCCTGATTCCACCTTCCTCCCTTACAGCTGCTGGCTGTGACTTTAACACCTTCTCTTTGGGGTTTGGATAAGGATGACTTTGTCCCCAGACTCATCTGACTTGTTGAGATCTGATCATTTCTGGAGAAGGTTGGTGCATCTGTGAATTACTGTTTACTGCTTCTTCACCACATCACCAGCCATGCCAAGGACATTGAGCACCCCAGGGATGTCACTGAACTCTGTCCTGCTGTGCAAAAGGAACCCTTCATCCAGGACATTTCATGGTGCATCTGACAGATGGTCCTCCCTAAAACGACCCAGGTGCAATGCAGCCAAGAGGGCTGCAAAAGCACCTGTTCCATCGCCTTTTGTATTCAGAGGGCTCCTAGGACATCTCTCTGCATTTCTTTTGGCTTTTGTTGGGATAAGTGCATGAAATGACATCTCCCCCTCATCTCATCCAACCCCCTCCAGGATGGGATGAAGATCAATGGGAGTTGTTGGACAACCAAAGAGTGTGAACCTCATCACGAGAGGGAAGGACACAGAGGGAAAAGTAGTGAAAATGTATATTGTTCTCAGAGAGCTTAGAGTATATTTAAAACTCAACAATGGAACCTGACTCCTTCTGAAAACCTCCAAAGCACTTAAAAATGGGAATCCGGTCTCTCACCCCCTCTCGACCCAACATACTCTGAAATGCATAACAATAGAAACTCTGTTCCTACGGGTTCCCCTACAAATGACCCCTGGAAAGCATCAACTGCTTCCTGTAGGCTCCTGCCATCATCCCTTCCCCAGAAATATTTGCATCTGCTTCCAGATCTGTAATCACATTTCCTTAATTGAGCTGTGAAGTAGGATTTACGTGACTCCATTTAGATTTCGTCGCTTGCCAATAAGGAGATAGTTATTTCAAATTAGACACGAAGAACATGAGATTCTGATCTAAGGGCGACTCTCATATCTAATAATATGTACCTGGCTATAGGTGATAATTTAAGCTGAGTTTATGAAGCCCCTATAATTACATTTTCTATGGGTGCTTTGTTGTGGTTACCAGGTAACTGCAAAATGATTACATGCATATTTATGTTTGGCAGGTTAAACACTGCTGGTACACAAGATTAACATCATTTTTTTCCCCTTGTAGTTCTTTGTGCTAATATCTGGAACTCATATCAGGATAAAGGCGCCTTACCAGAAAATAAAAATAAAAATCCACTAATGCCATGCTTCTTATCTGAAGCATCAGTTTACTTTCCCCTGAAGCACAACACTTGCATTCTGAAATATAAATCAGTCTTTCCTCCTCCATGATACATCCATGATAGTTTAAGTCAGACTGGAAATCTCCAGTCTTTCCTTGTTGTAGAAGTTGTGTAACATGCTGTGTAGGATCATTTCTGCCAAACATACAAAGCTTTGTGTATGTGCATTGTGTATGTGTGTATGTGTGGACCTGGCAGTTGTTTAGACAGCTCCTGTTGAGGAATATAAATACAAAAAGGGTACAAACACAGGAGTAAGTCACTGAGGCAAGGGCATAAAATTGCAGTGTGTCATACTGCCCACATCCCTGCTCTTACCCTGTGGTAAGCATGAGGTAATGGGAGGTGAAATCATGCCCCTTAATTAGAGAGGGTGACTCTGGCTCGTGTTCACCGCAGTACAGGAGGGTGTGCACTGCGCTGTCCTGAAGACTGTCTCACACCCTTGCTGAATCTGTCACGACTGCTCTGCAGGCCACCAACCAGCATCACTGTGGAGACACATCCTTCCATAACTGCATGAATTTTTGGGGAACATGGGGCAATTTGGGGTGTCCATCTGGTTTGCTCCTCAATCTAGATGTGTCAATGGCACAGCAAGGAGAGTTTGGAGTAGGGAGGATTTGGGGGGCCCTTCTTGTCTAGCTCCCCCTTGATTCAAGGGTCAGCTGGGATGTAGATCTTGAGAGAAAGGCAATGATGATCCAGGGCTGTAATCTCCCTCTCATCTATTCTCATCAAGGAGTGAAACCCAAACCAGTCATCTCACTACAACACTTGGGCTTTTTCCTCCAAACACCTGTCCTTTGGGAACATGTGAGTCAGTGCCTCAGAAATGGCCATCTGCAAAGGCACTCAGCTGTTACCCTGCCCTATGCCTCCCATCCGCATCACTATTCAATATTTATCAACAGTCACAGCAGGCAGGAGAGGACAGGCAGAAAGGACCTGCAGTCATAGGACAAGGGGTGATGGTTTTAAACTTAAAGAGAGTTGATTCAGGCTAAGTATAAGGAAGAAACTTTTTACACAAAGTGGTGAGACCCTGGAACAGGGCGGTCAATGCCCCATCCTTGGAAACATTCCAGGTAAGGTTGGCTGGGACTCTGAGCAACCTGCTTTAGTTGCAGGTATCCCTACTTACAGCAGGTGGGGGAGGACTAGGAGACCTTTAAAGTTCAATTCCAACACAAAACTTTCTGTGATTCTTTGACTCTAGAGGAGCAACTTATCTGCAAAACTCCAGTGGATAATGAAGAACTGTCCTTTTCTTTTGCCTTTGATGATTACTTCTATAATGGTCAATGCAAGAATGTGTATGACTAGAGTCCTAAAATGGAGCAGCCCCTTCCAATCTACTGGGAAAGGGCTTGGTTGCAGAAGAGCCCTTGCTTTCTGTTGAAAAGGGAAAGTTAAAATGAACAACACAGGAAGGGAACCATCAGGGTGAGAGCTTATGGTATAAACAACAGCTAATCTGGTCTCCTCTCTGGTATAAGTGCTGCCCAAGTACTATGTGAACTCAATGAGAATTACTATTACTCATGGTCCTGATTTTTTTCTCAGCATCCTTTCAGTGAATCAAGCTGATCAAGCTGCCTTAAGTCAGGAAGTCCAACCTATCTGTGTTCCCAGATCGAGAGAGGGAATGGTGATCAAAACAAGCCTGGGCAGCAATTATGCTCAGATCTGATGTTGCAGCAGAACCCGTGTAAATATTACACAGGCCATCATGCACTTTCACATTGTTGTGATAACCCAGGTTTAATCACTCCAAGCTTAGGCAGGAATTTGGTAGCCAGTGATTTCAGAAATTACTTTTCTTTTTCAAGGTTTTGAAAGTAGGCCGATGTTTGCATATAAAAATGGTCTGCTTGTAAAACATAGATCTACAAAATGATCAACGGGACTGAGAACTTGGGATCTGATTTATTTCTGAGGGCTCTGTGTGTAGCTTTCAGAGTGCGGAAACCTGCACTGAAGAAAGAGGAAATTATTTGAAGGGAGTCTGCTTTTAAGTAGAAAATCATTTTTTAAGTAGAAATCATTTGCTGAATGTTTTAGATACTGTTGATGTTCTCAAATTTAAGGCATGAAAAGAAACCATTTCTAGCAGCAAGGCTGTGAGTAGGAGCCATCTCTTTGATCTGTATCTGCACACAGTGGGGTGGGGTCCATGAATTACAAGGAAATGTAATGTGCTGTCATTTTTAAATAAAAACACACTAGCTAATTAAATTGAGGCCCAGTGACCAAGTGACTTGTCTGCAAGTTTGGAAATCTCTATCCCGTGAAGCTCTGCAGCTTGGTGTAAGTCACTTAACCTCTGTGTTTCCCAGTCCGCCTCCTCATAGCCTCCCTGTCTACTGATGAAAAATTAAGTATGATTTATACAGAGCTGTATGAATGTATTTTATGCATCCTTCAGGACCTGGACTCTGACATTAATCAGGTCTGCAACCCCTGACATAGTATATGGTTGGCCTCCACACATCCTCAGTCAGCCAGACTGCTGTCTGGGATGCCTTCTCCTAGAGTCTCTGCTGGTCATCACAGAGTCAAAGGTTTGGAGACCCAAATGTTGGAGGACATGGGTCAAGCAGGGAACATGATCCCATGAGACCATGGGAAACAATCTCTCGTTCTTCAACTCCCACACTGTGATAGGCGAGCCAGAACTTCCCCAAATGTGATTTGGCCAGGGTCTTCACAGAAGAAATATTTACACTGCTGAGCATTAGCCTAACTCATCCTGGATACATCAGATTGACACAACATACATATCTGGAAGCCATGGCTTTAGGTGGGCTGCTGAATGTCTGAAAATCCAGCAGATAATTTTTAAAAGTGGTAGCTCATGAATAAAAACCAGGAAGAGCAGTATTTTGCTTATGAAACCAGAAAACTACCTCATCAAGAAATAGAATAAGAGATTATCCCCAAAGCAATAAAATGATAGATTACCAGTGAGACAAAAGATATCAAGTAAAACAGAGCAGCAGATCAGGTTAAAAGTTGGTCATGCAATTCACGAAGCAGGGGCTGTCCAAAGCTGGGTTTTGCCATTGTAGTAGTTCCAAACTGTTAGTAAAAGGTGAGTATACAGCAAAACCCTTCTAGTTTCCAGGCATAAGAAATGCCTTTTCACCTGGGGAAAGGTTTCCGTGTTGGATGGAAAACTGGAGTTTCATCACTGAAGAAGCTGCCCTCAAACTCTGTTCATTTCTAGAGGGCAAGATCAGATTTCAATGCCAGCCCAAGAGGTATCTATAAAATGTTTTCAGTTCATGTTCAAATAATAGATTTTCAGGGGCTGATAATTTGTCTTTTGTTTCCAGTAGCACTTGAGAAGACCAAGACACTAAACTGATACTTCCAAGTGTACAAAGGCAGAACAGTCTGTAGGAGCTTTGAGACCAACAAGGAGGACCTGAGCCTCTTATTTAGTAGCCACAGAACAGGACTGGATTCACCATCTCTGAAGAAGACAAGACTTGCTTAGTTAGGACTGTGGCTGCTCTATAATCTCTGTGGTTATTGGAGAAACCTTCAGTGATTCAGTGAGTGCTTCAATCTTCATGACAGATGTCTTTTTCCATGGGTTAGAAGAAAAGCCCAAGAGAAGCTACTATTGAAAATTAGTACCTGATTTAAGTTGGATGCTCCTCTGTGTCAGTGAATAAGGAGCGCCAACCTCCAAAATGCTTCTCAGCCTCATCAAGGGCTTGGAAACACTGCAGTGTCAAATGCTCATTAGAAATAAACGGTACAGGAGTCCCTTGGAAAACTTCATTTCACGGGAGATAAAGAATCTCATCTCTGTTTTCTCTACAACACCATCCCAGCAGGGAGTTACAGAGACTGATAATATCACCCTTTGCCTTCTCTCCCACTGC
>VYZU01005870.1:0-19767 GCA_013401355.1 Ceyx cyanopectus
TTTTTTTTTTCTATTTTCATGTAAGGGGGAAACTGCTTTACAATGCACCAACTTGCCTTAAGCCTGGGGGATTCCCTGCCTGTCAATATTATTCAGCTTTCAGGCTGCTTATCAAAGTCGTTGTCATTTGCATTTCACTGCAGGTTTGGGGGGCAAAAAAAAAATAAAATAAAATAAATGGGGAAGATATTGAAAGGAGTAAAACAAAACAAAGCCCCAACTCCCAGTGCATGGAGGTGGAATTAGGGCATCTAGCTCCTATTCCTGCCTTTCAATAGCTTCCTTAATAACAATAATAGATTCTGAGAAGTGAAAGTTAATCTGTAGCTCCAGAGCTTTTTATTGTGCTTCTCCCTTTTCATGTGCATTAACCTTGCAGATCTTGGAAGGCTGTGGAATGTGCATTGCTTTCTTTTTTTTTTTTTTTTTTTTTNTTTTTTTTTTTAATTCCTATTATTCTTGCTTGCTGCATGGCTCCTGATCTGGTCCTGCACATGCACCCATTAAGTGCAGCTCATTGAGCTACAGCCTGTCTCTGAAATTTATGGATGAGGTGGATGGGAGGTCCTGAGTGAGTCTGAAGCTTTGCTGAGCTGAGCACTCTGCAGAGAGCATCCCAGGATCAGGGGGTAATACCTGACCCAGGGAAAAGGTAAGCAAAGGACAGCTTGCTGCCTGCTTCAAGGTGAGGGCAATACAGTGATTTAAAGGCCTGGGGTGTGTCTGTGTGCCCAGGATCACTGAGAGCCCTCCTGGCAAAGCCTTTGGTGGATCCCAAGTCTCCCAGTTCTGGCTCAACCCTTTGCCAGCAGTCAGTGGCACTCAGCTTGCCTTGGCCAAAATGCCTCCTGCAGCTGCAGGCTTTTGGGAAGGGGGAGAAGCAAGCAGGGTGCTGCCTGCCCTTCTGCCTGGGAACTGATGTGTGGCTGGATGTATCTGCAACCCCACTGTGCAGGCTAGTGCCATGTTTTTTTGCAGATGGTGGGTACAGAAACACCCACAGTAGCTGCAGGGGAGCAGCAAACAAATCTGCCTCGGGTTTAGAATGTGAACTTCAATGGCAGCAGCCATCCCACCACTGAGGCAGAAGGTGGCTTTGTTCTGGGGTATTGTTCTTCAGTCCCCAAGTTCTTCAAAACCTTAAAGGACCTTGGGACTCTGGGCCCTCCTGCACTTTGTCCTTGGGCATCTCCACACAAAACCTGGCAGCTGTAAACATGGAGCCATTCCCCCTCGTGTTTGCCTCTCCCTGTTTTCTCCTCTTTATTCTGTCTGAATAGCTTCTTCTGCTCAGCAATGAGCAGACGACAAGCTCTTGGTCCTTGATCACTCTGTGTTTAATAATAATGCTCAAAATAATCCAGGTGAAGTGTGATTCTTCTTGCAGTGTGATTTGACACGGGCCTGACACGCTGGGAGCTTTGCATAATGCACAGCAGATCTCTGCAGGGGACAAGTACAGGCACTGCTGGCTTTATGTGGAAAGGAGCCTGGGAACAGGCTGCCTTCAACTGCCTTCACCCTTGGGCAAGTGACTGATGTCATTCCCAAACTTCTCTGGTTTTCTTTTGCCAACCCTGATCTGGACCAGTAGAGTACTGGTGCTGTGGTAGTTCTTGTGATGCTTCTCACTCTTGGCTTTTGGGTGATGCTCACACAGAGCTGAGACAGTACAGTTTGTCTAAAGTCAGATTGGAAAAGGTGTTTTGGGCATCTAGATGTTGAGAAGCATCTGGGTGGATTTGCAGAAGAGTCTAAGCAGAGGACAGAGCTGAATCTTAAGGAGGATTGAGTGTCTAATCAGACAGGTACATACTGGAAGCCAGGCTACAGCTCATCAAATCCTCTCTGGTGATCAGGTCCCCAGTTGAATTGCCCAGAGCAATGGAAAAGAGGTGGGAATTTGTCTTCCCCTGCTGGCTGGTCAGTCTGAGACCAATGGTGTAGAAAGAGTCTTAGAAATGCCAAAGAAAATACTATATTTTCCTATCAGGCTTCATATTTTTACCCATCATCTAGCACAGCTCCCCTGCCACAAGCACTCTGTGTGTGTGTGTGTGTGTGTGTGTGTGTGTGTGCAAGCAGGCTGCCTTTCCACACAGCAAGCACTGCAGTGGTGTTACTGGTGAATGGTGCAGGAACACTGCAGGTGGGACACTGGGTGCCAGGCAGAGGGTTTCTTGTCTGTGTGCAACACATGGACAGCCTTCCTTCTCAGTCCTGCAATTTCCTAGTTGCCTGTGCTGTGAATTGTCTCCTGTGTTGTTATTCAGGCTTCGGTCCTGCTTGTTGAAGCTGTTTCTGAGCTGGGACATGAAGAAGAGATTCCAGCAGACAATTCAGGAAACTTCTTCCCCAGTTGAGGAACAGCTGCTGGGCTCAAGAGAAACAGCACAAGTGCAGCTGCTCGTGGTCTCCTGGGGCTCACTCAAGCTGGAGATGTGATGTGGAGAAGGTACTGAGCTGGGACTTGTGGATTTCCCTCCCTGACCCTCTGTGTAAGCACCTGCCTCAGTTTCCCTTTCCTGCATTTAGACTAAGCTCTTGTAGAGAGCAGGCTCAAGCTGATCTCCTGGGCTGGAGGAGCTGTGTGGTGCTGTGCATTTGGAATGGTGCTGGCTTGGGGGTTAGTGCAGCCCTTTGTGCAGAGCAAAGCTGCTGTGCCAGCCACACACAGCCCAAGGGTTTGCCCTCAGCTTTGCCCAGCTGATGAGCTCTCAGGGCCAGGGTTCCTCATGTTCTGCACCACAGCAGCAGAAGGGAATTGGCCTCAGTGGTTTGTATGAGAGGAGCTGTGTCTTCTTAAAGCCTTTCTTTTCCTTTCTTCACTCTTTTATCCTTTCACTCCTGCTCAGAAGTAGCAGAGCACTTTTCTCCCTGCCCTCCCCTCTCAGTGCTTTGCATAATGCCATTCTGCATCCTCTGCCAGGCTCCAGCACAATCTTGAGCAGGTTTTTTTTTCTACCTGCATCACAGCAGGATTTTCCTCTAGCACAGCTGGTGCAAAATGCCTGTTTGTGAGTGAGGAGAGCAGAAGCTGCTGGCCAGGAACACCTCAGTAAGCTGCTTTTCTTGGCCTGGAGCTCTGGATCTTCATGATGTGCAAGCTGTTTATTATTATTATTTTTTTAATGGGAATGTGTTGTTGGGAGCTGCTTTGTTTGGCAGTAGCTTGGGCCCAGAGCTTCAAGATGTGTGGGATTGAAGTGGCTGCTCCTTTCCTCAGCCCTTCAGATTCTGAGAGGAAACAACAACCTACCCACAGCTGTCCAAACCTGAGCTCACCTGGACACCAGGTGTGCCAGGAAACCTTGACCTTCCCTCTGAGGTGCTCAGGGAGTAGCCCAGCACCCAGGCAGAGTGTGGTGGATGTCCCTTCTTCTCTTAAAGGAAAAAACCTTTTACTTTCCTGCTGGTGCTTCTGGGAATGTGTCCCTTGTCAGAGAGCAGCCAGGGGGGTGCTGGGGTTGTGTCCCTAATTTTTAGCCATCATCCCTCATCTAAGCCATGTGTGCAGCATGCAAGCTGGAACTCCACTGGGAGCTTCAACCAGAAACCACCCAAAGATGGATCCAACCTGTCCCAGGAGTGCCCAGGGCAACTAAATAATGCCACTGGTGCTGTGTCCCAGTCCCCTGGCACACAGCCCTGCAGGATTCTCCTGTTCCCTCTGCCCTGTGTCAGCAAGGCTGGCTTTGCCTGCCCAGATGGAAGTGCTGCTCCATTAAACCCAGTCACCTGCCTCAGGCTGCAGGTGAAAGTCCAGGGACACGCTTGGTTGCCTGGCAGAGCTGCTGGGGACAGAGGAAGGCTCCTTGCCTGGAGTGCTGGAGAGCAGATGATTTGCTCACCTCTGTCTTTGGGCCTTGTGAGGAAGGAGTTGCTCACGACCTAATTAGAATTTGCCACGAGCTGCTCTTTGCCCTCCTGTAGTGGTGGATTATCAGCGTCCGACCTGTTTCAGTGCTCTAAATGTTTTTGCTTGCTCTTAACTCTCCTGCTCTTTCCATAATCTTAAAAAGCCCAATTAAATCCTGATGCTTCCCCTCTCAAAGCCAAATAATCCTGGCAATTGCAATCTCCTTCTTGTCTTTCCATGCTTAAGATCTGTGTGATCTTCCCTGTGGTGTTGGGGGCAGGGGGAAGAAAAAGAAAGGCAACAAAAAAACCCCTGAGCATGCAGATTGTTAAACCACAGTCTGCCCTTCTCTCAGAACATCCTCACCACACGCTGGTGGCATTTTCTCACCATCCCAAACACCCCCACCACCCTGTCTGCTGACTACACTGCAGTGCTGCAGTGGGGACTCTGTTCCTGGGAGAGGTGGGATGGCTTTGGTGGCTCTGGGAGGAGAGAAGGGGATGTGGGGGGTGTCAGAATTTTACCTGATTCTCAATTCTGCCTGATGCCAAAGACACAAAAAACAACTACCTTTATTTTTTTTTCATTTTTCAGAGCTGCCTGACACCCCCAGCCTGTAAGCACAGGAGGATGCAGACAAGAAGGTTTGTGGAAACCAATGTATTTGTTATTTTTTTTTCTATCAAGAGGTGGGGTATTATTGAAAATGGCATTTCTAGTGGCTACTGAAAACAGATTTTTCCACTGAAAAATGTATGACCATGGAATATATTAAATTTAGCGACCAGAAGTGGAGAAGTGAAAAAATCAGGCAACTCAAGAAATCAACTGGAGGGAAACTTGGTTTTCCAATGGAAAGATAAACTCATTATAGAAAAGTGCAGTGAGGCTGAAAATGAATGTTTTTAGAAGAAAGTTGGAAAAGCAAAGAGCATTCTCCTGTTCTGGTCTATGAGCTGTGAGCTCCCTGCACCTTCCTTCTCCTTCCAGAAAGTAAAGAAACTTTCCCTCTCTGGTCCAGCCTGGCAGTGCTGGGAGGGTGAAGACTCCTAGGAGGAAAGATCCTCATTTCAAACTCTGCCCAAGGTCTGTTTGAGTGCAGGAGCTGGAGCAACCTGGGGGCAGCCAAAACATGATGCTTCATTTCCCAAAGACTTCATCTTCCTTCTCCAGGCAAAGTTGTTCCCGAAGACTCCAGTGTTCAGTTTAATCTTCAAATTCTCCACAGCTGGGCCTGGGAGAAGCTCCTCTTTTATTGCATTCCCAGCAGGTGCCTGGGAAGGGCAACCTACAGCCTGGGGCTGCTTCCTGCTGCCCAGGGCTGGCAGAAACTGAGTGGCCACGTCCCTGGCAAGGGCCTGGTGCCTGATCCTGAGGGCAGCAGGGTGTGCTGGATGTGCTGCACACCCCCCTGGTGCTGCTTCCCTCTCTGCCTCCTCGAATTAGTGCTGCTCCCGGCTGCCCAGTGCTGCCTCTGAGGGTGTCTTCTGGCTCTGCTGCAGTGTGGGCAAGTCCCGGGTGAGAAGCAGGTTTCTCCAGCCACCCTTTGGGTGTTGCCAGCCCTGCTCTGTGCCGGCGGTGGCTGTTGCCAGCCCCCTGGCTGTGTCCTGGAGCCAGCAGATGTTGCTGCTACAGCCCTGCCTCGCTGGTGGGCTGGTTTTGAACCGAGCCTGCTTGGATGACTAAGGCAAAAAAGCACATTAGCGGCGGAGTGGAGGGTTTCCTTACTGTGGGGGAGGTGAAAATGTCCCCCCTGTCGCCAGCCCTGACTTCTCGGGAGGGTCCCTTCTCCAAGTTCCTAGTTTGTATCCCAGATTTATCCCTGAAGGCAGAATTGCACCCCGAGCAGCTACTGCAGTGACTGTTGACGTGAGACGCTCCAGGAATGAGGAGGAGGAGGAGGCAGCTCTCTGACTTGTGCTGGATGGGAGCAACAGAGGGTGTTGGTATAAACAGGATTAAAGGATTTCGTCCATAAATACGGGATTAAAGGTATCCAGCGCTCTGCGGGAGTCATTCCGACCAAGGAGAAACAAAGTAAGTTGTCCAGAAGGGCACAGCTCTCCCTTCCGAGCCAGCCCTGCATCCCCCCCTCCCTCTCTGTGCATCCCCCCCTCCCCATCCCCGCCTCCACCCGAGTCTCTGCCACCGCGCCCGGGGGCTGCATCTGGAACGAGCCCCACGACCCCGGTCCCCTCCCCTTTCATTCCCATTTCCCTCCCCTCCCTGAGGGCCCAGAGGGGGTGTGCGGTGGGCTGCGGGTGGCGTCTGGAGCTTCGGTGCCCAGCGCGGAGCCCCGCACCCTGCCGCGCCTGGGGGCACCCATGGGTGCAGCCGCTGGAGAACGCACAGCTGGGCAGCTGCGCGCAGGCGCGGGGGCTGCTTCGCTCGGTCCTTCTCATCCCCCCACGATGAAAAAATAAACCCAAATCAACCCGAGCCGGCGGCTCCCCCCCCAGAGCGGGGCTTTGCGCGCCCGCGGAGTGCTGCGCAGGGGGCTGGGTTGGGGGTGGGGGGGGGTCTCGCTCCCCGGGGAGTGGCCGCGGCTCCGCCGTATTTAGCGGGGTGGGCGGCGGCGGCCGGACCGGGCCGGCTCCATCCTTCCCTCCCTCCTTCCCTGCCCGCCCTCCCGGTGCCGGTGACTGGAGCGGGCGGAGCCGCGGCGACCGATTGGCTCCGAGCATCACATGCGGCGGGGCCGGGCAGGGCTGGGCTGGGCACGGCGGAGCGCTCCCGCGGCGGGCACGGCAGCAACGCAGCCCCTTCCCAGCCCAGTGCCCCGCCGGCCACCGCGGGAGGAACCCGCCGGCCGCGCAACCCCGCAACCCCCGGCCATGAGGTCGGGCCGGAGAGACCGCACCTGTGCGGGGAGGTGAGCGCAGCCCCGGCGCCTTCCTCCTCCTCCCCCCCACCGTGAGCAGCCACAGCGGAGGGGGTGGAGGAAAGGAGATTTTTCTCTTTTTTTTCTCTATTATTTATTCATTTCTATTGATTTAATTTTTTTTTTTTTCGCTCTGTTTTGCTGCTCTCCATCCCGATCCCGCCACCGAAGCCCCCAGCGGGAGAAGTGCTGCGCGCTGTGATGCGTCTTCCTCTCGCCTCGGCTGCCAGTTCGGATTGTAGCTCCCGGCTCCGTGCACTGAGAGAATGGCTCGGTTTGGGGATGATCTGCCCACCCGCTATGGAGGCGGCGGGCCGGCCGGGGCTGGAAGAGGGAGCAGCCGCCAAGGTGGCCCCCAAGCCGGCCAGAGGATGTATAAACAGTCGATGGCTCAGAGGGCCAGGACTATGGCTCTCTACAACCCCATCCCTGTCAAACAGAACTGCTTCACAGTCAACAGATCCCTCTTCATCTTCAGTGAAGATAATGTTATACGGAAATACGCCAAGAGAATAACGGAGTGGCCATATCCTTTCCGGGAGGCTGAGTGGGCACGGCGGGGAGAGGGGAGGGGTGGCAGCTGAGGATGAGTGGCTGGTGCTAAGGGAGCCGTGTGTGTGCGTGTGTGTGTGTGTGTGTGAGTGTGACACGGCTCCCTGCCCGACATAACACTGCTGAGGAGCTGGAGAGCACGGGGAATTGCTGCTGTGGGAGCAGGGGAGAGGGACCCGAGCGTGGCAGGGGGTGTGTGTGAGACAGCCAGCCAGCCAGACAGATGGATGTGCATTTCCCTCTGGGGTTAGGGGTGGGAGATACAGATGCAGAGCTTGACATTTCCCAGCGTTTCAGCCCAACGCCGAGGGTTCTGCCAGAGTCATGCTGATCAATCCTGGTTCTGCTTTCCAGCTTCGAGCCTTTCAACTCTTCTTTCTCGCTCTGAAGAGGAGAAGGAATGAGGGATAAAAATGGTGACACCTCAGCAGGAAAGCTGCGTTGATAGTAGGGGCATTGACAGCCAAGGTACCTTGTGAATCCCATTAATCCAGTCATTGCAGCCAGGTTTTTAGTACGTGGCTTCCTGAAGCCATTAGAAACCACATGAATCTTGTCACTTGGATGAGATGTGTAGCCTAAGCTGAAAGAAAAAAAAAAAGGGGGAAAAAACCAGAAAGCTTAGTAGCAGTCAGTGGAGAGAGGGATCATCTGCTGTACTGGGAGAGGGACAGACGTTTTCTGTCTCGGAACCAGCTCCCAGGCCAAGTGAGCTGCAGAGCTCTCCCTCGGAAGGGGGCTTTGCTTGTGATGCTGCACACGGTTGTAAAGCCAGGAGAGGAGGGAAGCAGCCTGAGACTGCCAGGGAGTGGATCCAGGGAGTGTGGAATGGACGTGCACATCACACGGGTGAGCTCAAGGGAACGGGTTGTTTTCGTTTGATATCACACACCTCTTAATCCTCAGGAACAGCAGTCAGGCCTCCTCTCAGCCTCCTAGCAACACTTTCCATTGCCACCCAGGCCAGCTCCCCTTCAACCTCCCCCAGTTTGCACTTCTGAGGGGCTAACGGGAAAAAAAATACACCAGAAGCGAGCAGGCACCTCCCTGCCTCCCGAACCCACACCCCTAGTGATCTCTCTGCCCCTAGTATGCAAGGGCAGGGACTGCTGCATCTCCTCAGCAATTTCTCCTTCCCCGCATTCAAGTCGGAATAAACAAGCTCCAAAGTCAGAGCCTCTCCTCCGCTGCCAGGCCAGGCGCAGCCTGTCCCTCTGCCGCCTCTGGGGCGCCTCGTCCGCGTCCTTCTCGGGCGGCGTGGGGAGGGGACCCGGCGTGGGGAGGGGACCCACCCCGGCAGCGGAGCCAGCAGCGGCCGGGGGCGAGCGGGAGCCGGACCCGACCCGCGGGGCTCCCCGAGGAACCGTCCGCGGTGCTGAGCGGAGCCTCCTCCGGAGCTCTGAGCTGAGCGGAGCCGTCCGCGGTGCTGAGAGCGGCCCCTCCGCGGTGCTCTCCGCGGTGCTGAGCGCGATGCTGCCCGCGATGCTCCCCGCGGAGCTGTTGCCGGCGCCGGGCACCCGCCGTCGGTCGTGGCGCGGCGGCTCCGCCCTGGGAGCGCAGGGGCTCGGCGCTGGAGGTGATGGCACAAGGCGAGGGGGGGGGATCTGGGGCCGGGTTTGCTGCTGTCCCGGGAGGTTGCTTCCCGTGGAGGTCCCGATAGGAGCCGCGAGGATGAAATTCTGCATGGTCGGCAGGAGCGGGCATTGCCAGCAGCAGGGAGTCGTGGGTTGGACCTGCGTAGATGCAGTAAATCCAACTTTTCTAGCTCCTCATGTATGTACACTGTGTGCTCAGGTAAAATGCCAGGAATTTCTGAGGAAGGGTTCATCAGATGGCATTCAGCTGTATTTTGGGGCAGTTTAGCTTATCATTCTCATTTAAAAAAGAAAATTATTAATAGCTCTTGGTTTCCTTTAGACCTTTTGCTTTCTTGCTCCCAAATTCCTTCAGCAGCTTAGAGTCTCAGTCAGTAATTCTCTCAGAGAAGAGACTCAATTTCCTACTTTTCTTCCTAAGACACCTCAGAAAGAACTGGGGAAGTGAAGGAGACTAAAAAGAGATGAGAGAAGAACACTCAGCACGTGTTTAGGTAACAAGAGAATGTGGGTGAGGTTCTCCTTGTGTTGTCTGGTGTCTTCTTTAACTTCTGGTCCCCACTCCATTTGAATACATGATTTTAGCTACCATCATAGCCAATTGCATCGTGCTGGCTCTGGAACAGCATTTGCCTGATGGAGACAAGACACCTATGTCAGAGAGACTGGTGAGTTGGATTCATTTATTTGCTTGGTTTTGGTGCTGGTCTAATACAAAAAGCAGTTGGCCAAGCAGTGTTGTGAGGGTTGGTGTCTGGTTTGAAGATCTGTCTGTAAATGAATGATCAGTGACCTGGGAATCAGGAAAATATAGTCAGTGACAACAAGTATAACCCTAACAACCCTAACCTCCTGATCCCATCCTCCCAGGAATGCTTCACTGCTCTGGCCAGCCCTGCCCGGCTGCAGGACAAGAGCTGGGTCTTGCATTATGAGCAGAAGAGCAGCAAACTTAGGGTGGTTATAAACCAAGACAGGAAGGAATTGCCAAATGCTCAGAATTCTCTCTAGAATCCAATGAAGTTCTGTGATATTTTCCTAGGAAGTGGTAGAACAGAGGAACCTTTTAGGTTCTTGCTCAGCTCTCTTCCTGCTATGTGTATCAAGGAACCTCCAAAGCAAACTTTGGGTTTAGATGATTACACTTTCATTCCAAAAAAAAGAGAAAGAAATGAACTTGCAGAGGAAAATAATTTAGCCCCAGGCTTTATGTTAATGAGCCCAATTACCTTATTTCAAAAGAAAACAGAAGAATAGCTTTAAAGTGATTCTTCCATTTATCATCACTGTAGGAAAAAGAGGTAATATTTGGTTGGATTTTTCTCCTGCTGCTCATGATTTGGAATATCTTTCACGCCTAAATGCATTAATCCTGGTGCACGTTCAAAGAATGAATAAATATGGATCCACATGTGTTTTACACATAGATATTAAATGATGCAAACCAGTAGAATATTAGGCTTCCTGCCAGAACCTGGAGCCTCTGAACACGGGTTACTTCAGCTGCTGAGGTTCTCCACTCCAGTGGGTGACTCTCCCAGTCCCATTCTCCAGGAGAATTGTGTAAGGGAGAGATCTAAGAGCGAGCTTCAGGGTCAGTGAGGTGAAGCTGCCTGTTCAGGGATGTGGCTGCTCCTGCTGGCTGCCCACCTACACTGCTGCCTGTGGCTCTTCCCATTGGAATCAGTTCTATTTAAGAAGAGAGGAGGAAAACATTAAGACTGTGTCTTATATGTTGATCTTCCATTAAAGTTGTCTTTGGATTGGGATCAGGGCCCCCAAAGCCTGGGGCTGTGAGCAAAGCACAGGTTTAGACCCAGGGTGATGATCCAAGTGGGGAGAAGGGAAGGGAAAGGTAGTTCTGTGGGTGTGCTGGCTTGGTGAGCCTCGGTGAGGTGTTATTGGAACAGTGATAGGCTGGGCTTGCACGTTTCTCTCTAGCCCTGGGATCCTAGGGGATTTTATTTCTCCTTTCCTGCATTCTAATAATTCCACTGTACAACACCCAGGGCCTCACCCCCACCTGCCAGAGGTGCCAAAGGGAGGCACTGGCATCCTTACCAAACAGTGTAAGGTGACTGTGGGAGTTCACTGCCCAGTCTCCACCTTCTCCACTCAGCATCTTGGTGATGAAGAAAGAATTAACCCCTGATTTTTGCCCCAAACACTGTCGTGCAGCACTGCCCTTGATCTGGATATTCCAAAGCCTTTTTGACCACAGCACATTTGTTACTCTGAAATTTAAAGGGGTTTATAATAGAATAACACTGAGGATCTTTACAAGTCAGGAAATACTATTTTCCACATGCACTGGAAAGATGAAGCATTGGGAGTAAGAAAAAAACTCTTCTAGTTCTCAAAGTGAAACTTCTTTAGAATGCTCCTGCCACTTCCAGGAACTCTAAGTTGTTGCATTGAAAAAGCTACAAATCCATGCAAAAGCAGTGGGTGAACATTCCCACACACACTTACAGGTTTGTGAAGCCAAATTAGCAGTCTATGCAGAACAGCAGGTGCTTTGGCAGGAAGGGATTTGGCCTTTTTTTTTTTTTTAACATTGTTTTTTGGTTCATGATTTATGGATCTACTTTTCCTTCTCCTGGGTTCATGAAAATCTCCAAACTGGAGTCATCACAGAAGGGTTAATCAGATTTTAGGGTGATAAGGTGCACATCACAAGCCTTTTATGGCTGGGAGATGTAGGCAGAATTGTTGAAGGAAAACCAAATCTGCACAGATATTTTGTGCAACAGCTCTAAAGACAAAAGTCTTAAGATTGTCTGTGTGGTAAAGCTGAGAAAAAGAGGGAGAAGTCCATGCCAGCATTTTCATTTTTCTCTTCTAATCAAAATTTTCTTCTGTGTATCTCCCCAGAGACCCAAGATCTGAACCTGCAGTGCAATCTCTCTTGGCTGTTTTCTGTGCTCGTGTTACTTGTCAAGCAGGGTTAATTAAGCACATGGGAAGAGCAAGTGATGCCTTGGTATATGCAATATTTCAAGAGCTGGAATGGCTGAGTTATGAGTAATCTCTGTCTATTTTCTGTGTGGAGTTTGTAGCACAGCAAAGCACGACTGGGCTCCAGGATGGAAATTCTGGTCGAAACCAGGGCTCTGGAAAAACACCAGTCTGGTGGCCAAAGCATTTAGTGGTGAACTGGAGCATCACCCTCGAGTCTGTGCTCTTTAGACAAGAGAAACCAGCTCATTCTTCCCCCAGCAGCAGAGCAACCCACCCTCTGGGCTCCTGCCCTGAGCTGGGAGTCTCCCATGCTGTGGCTGCTGGAAGGGTTTGCTTCACATCAGTAATTATCCAGAGATGCTCCAAACTTGCTGCTGTCCACCTCAGCTGAGTGCCTCAGCCACCAGGTTGTAGAGTCAGTCCCTCTCCACCCCAATAAATATTGCACTGTTTGTACACACTGGAGTGCTGCCAGCTGGGAAGATGCTGAGGGAGTTGTACTGAGTAGCCCAGAGACTGGTGGTGAGAGCTCTAAATGTGGGAATGGGAGCATCACATCTGAGCCCTGCATGGCCTTGCAGGTGGCTGCCGTGCTCATGGTGCTCTTGGCTCTCCAGGCTGAGGGACACTCCTTGTCTCCTTCCTAATTTCTCTTTTTTTTTTTTTTTCCATGAAAAGCTTCATTAGGCCATAGGTTTGTCCCAGCCTGACAGAGGTGACAGCAGAACTCGCAGGACAGAAGCTCTGTTTTCTACCCCAGCCTGAGGCACACCCCACACCCTGGTTGAAGACCCCAGTGTGTCAGTAGGTGCTCATCTCCAGCCACTGCAGGGTTTGCAGACTTTGGCTCCCCTGGGTGTGTTTGGGGTGAGGGCAGAATGGGGCTTTTCTCAGCTATGGTGAGAGCTTTTGCACTTCACTGATGGGTTTGATTCTCTATCCCATCCACACTTTGTGCAGTCACACGAGTTGTTCACCCTTACACACCCAAAGCTCTCAAGGCTGTCCCAAAGGCCAAGGAGAGCCACTGGGCCGTGGACTGGGAATAGTAATGACTTCCCAGACTCAGAAGCTGTTTCTGGTCTGAACCCTATTGATTAAATGTGTGTTTGGCCCAGCCTCAAGCTTTGCTGTGTCCACAGCAAACAACCTGCTGGCACAGCTCTGGCTGCTGCCCAGATTCTCCACCCTCCTTCCAAGCCCTCACACTGATGCTCCTCAGCACCAGCTTTCCCACTCCTGAACTACCCCTGGACAACCTCCTGGCTGCCCCCTGCCCTGGCAGCAGGGTTTCTGAGCCAACAGCAGGGCCATTTCAGTGCTGCCCAGGGCATGGTTCTCATGTCCTCACCCTTCAGCACCTTCCATCACACACAGCCACGTGAATCCCTTCTCTTTTTTCTCCAGCAGCAGGCCTCCCTAACTAATGGGGCATGAAATTTATTGTTCATCCTGTTGCCACTGCTCTGATTCTTCAGCTAAATTAGTGTAAGTTTAGAGAAGCTTTAAAAGAGACCCTCTTTCTATGGCCTCTTATTTCCCCAGCTGCTCACTGCCAAGTCTAGAGATGACAGTTTTACTTGGTAATAAATACCCAAGCTCATCTGAGAGCTTTCCAGCTTCCCTGGAAGCTGACAGGAATTACTTTGACCCACTTCCTAAGTGCTCTACGTTGTCCTAGCTTTGGGAAGAGCATGTTCCATCAAACCTTTGTGCACCTGAAGCTTGTCTCCTGAAAGCTGGGAGCTGGAATCACAAGGCACCTGACCCAGATTGGTAGCAGAGGAGATAGAAGGCTTCCAGGAAGGAAAGGAGGGAGTAATGAAGAGGAGGGTGTGTGGGTAAAGGTATGGCTTTGTGGAGGGTTTTTTTTTGGTGTTAGAAGAGCTATTTTTAGAGGTGTACTTGTAGTTGTGGGATGAAAATACAGGATGGGCTGGGAGGCCTTTTTTTTTTTGCCAAGTTTTTTTGGTATGCTTGTTGAACTAGAAGGTGTTGAGGGGTTGCTGAGAAGGCAGGCCAGGCTGTTGGAGTAGCTCCTGTGTGCACCAGGGAAAGCAGAGGAGCAGGAAAGAGATTTTCTGACCCTTTCTTTCCTGTCTTCTGTCCTGGGATGCCTCTTGCTGGGAAGAAGCTGCTGGAAGGAGAATCTCATTGTAGTGTTTCTGGGGAAGGGCAGAAAAGGTCTGATGGTTTTGCCTTGCTTCATTTTCTCTGTGGACAAACAGCGCTGAGATGGGCAGCTGGAGTTTCTCAGCTTGTCCATGATGCTTCTGAATCCTCTGAGCAGTGTCAGGGCTCAGTGGAGAGGCAGAGGGCTTGGAGCTGCTGCTCTCTGAGAGAACAGCTCCTCGGCTGGAGGAGAAGCAAGTTTGGGATTGTTATTTTTTCCCCCTCTCCTTTCAACCATATGAGAGTGTTGAGCAGTGTCCCTGCTGGGTTTGCTGTGGCCAGGCAGGGTGTGCTGGAGGTCAGCTGGCTGGAGGGGAAGGGGAGGTGGAGTTGCTTGGGCTGTGAGGTGAGGAAAGGTAGAGGAGAGATGGCAGAGGGTGAAGCTGAAGTACATGGAGGAGCTGAGGTCACTGAGCTGTGCAGGGAGGTGGGGTGCTGCTTTGTGGCAACCAAAACTGCAATGAAACCACTGCTGAGAAGCCTGTCCAGGAGGGATTTCTTACAGCCTGGAGTGACTGGAATCTCCAGTGCTCGGTGCTCTGTAGTTTACAGGGATGTGCTGAGCACAGGAGCCCCTGTGGGAGGGGAGTGCTGATCTCTGGCTCCTCTTGGTGTGGAGCACATGGGTCTCTGTAACAGGGTCTCTGCCTGAAGCTCAGGGCTGAGCAGGAGTTTCCATCCTTGTAAAAGCAGCCCTTGCATCAAAATTGCTTCTGTCCCTGTGCTGTGGCCACGAGTCTCTATATTCACATTCTTTTTGTATATAAGACCCAAAAATCACTTTTAGCTATTAGTGGAATGGCAAAATGTGAACAACTGTGCATCAAACAGCAGCTCAACTCTTTGGCTGGGATGGTCAGCACAGAAGCCACTGGAACAAAGATTTTTCATCATTTAATTTGGGAGTTTGCTTCCTTTTGGGTAGGGTTGTTTTGCTTCCATTGACTTCAGCTGAAATCAAGGCTCTGAGGCCCATTTGGAAATTGGTTACAGGAGCCAAAGCTAATCAACTTGTTCTTGCAATTAAGTCCCATTGCTTCTACCCCTTGCTTTGTTCCCATTTCTTGCCCACACCTTTCTTCCAAATGAGAATGCTTCCTTTTGGCATTGGATTTCTGGAGGAGCTGTTATCCATAAAGAATAACACTGAGGGATCTGGGGCCATAGAGGGGGAAAAAAACCCCAAACCAATTTAGTAAACTTGATTTTTCTCTCACATGAAACTGTGATCCCCCAGGATGCTTTAGCCTGCCCACCACAAACCTCCCTGCTTCTGCCCTCGGGGGAAGGGAAGGGGGTTTTCCTCCCCAAACCAGCTGCACAGTGAAAGGAAAACCAGTGAGAAACTGGGAGAATGGAGAAGAATGAGAGAAGATAAAACAAATGATAAATAAGTTCCTGCCAGTGTTTGCAAGCTTGCTGTGCTGACTGTTCCTCCCCAAGATATTCTGCTGGTTCAGATTCCTGGGTGAGTTTTAAAGCAGATGTTTGGGGTTTTTTTTGCCTCTGTCACTAACTACAGAGGTGTGATCTCCAGTTCAAATGTACCCTTAGAGCAAAATTTCCCTAGTAAAATTGATCCAGTGAAGGTGGAAAGTGGGGGGTGCAGTGATCAGAATGAAAGCAAATAATTTCTAACATCAAAAAAAAGCAAGCAACCCCCAACCAAACAACAAAACCAACCAAAAAACCCAAGAAATTTACCCTCAGAAAAATAATAATGGAAATATTCTCTGTGTTTAGTTCCAGTAAAGCCAAACCTTTTGGTCTCAGCTCAGTTTGGATGGCTGAATGGGATATGAAGCTGGTACACGAAGCTGTTTCTATGATCTCTGTCAGTGCAGGAATCTCCTTGACACCTTTGATTTTCCTTCTCTTGCAGGATGACACTGAGCCCTACTTTATTGGAATATTTTGTTTTGAAGCTGGTATCAAAATCATTGCTCTGGGGTTTGTTTTTCATAAAGGCTCTTACCTGCGGAATGGTTGGAACGTGATGGATTTTGTTGTGGTCCTCACAGGGTAAGTGACCTCCTTTTGCCCTAAGTTTTTGGGGGACTTCTGCTTTGATTTGTGTGGCTTAACTGGGGGCTGGGAGTGATTGTCATGGCAGAGTATTAACAAAACCTGCATTTCTGACCTTGCTGTCTTGAAATAATGGCTGTTGTGCTGAGTGAGTCTCTTTCAAAGCATTGTTTGAACCTCCTAAAAAGAGATTTTGAGGATATTTGTCTATTTGCTGGTTTGTATCTTAGCCAGGAGCTTGCTGACGTTCCTCAGGCTTTGCAGCTTCTAATTGCCACTAGGTACTTGAACCTAATTTAAATCCATTTATTTTCTGACATTTCAGGATGGCTTTAAAAGTCAACACAGAGTGAGCTAACAAATGAAATGCATCCCATTTTTAAGCTATTACAACTCTCAAATCAGTGAAGCTTCGACAGGAGTGAATTTAGTCTGCTTGAAAAGAACTTTTTCAGAAACCAGTTCAAAGAGAGGGCATGTTTTATAAAGGATGGGGCTGAAAACATTTACCTGTGTGCTTGAAATGTCTTTCTTGGAGCTGCTTACACTGTTTACACATTGCAACAGTTCCTGTGTTGCTGTAAATGTGGTGTAATGCTAGTGGATAATGAAGTGTTAAGCATTTATGCTCTACAAATTGTGCTTTAAAGCTCCAAAGGAAACCTTCTGAAGGTCTGTGTGGGGTTCTGACTTTACAGCCTTCCTCTGGGAAGGATTTCAGTGGGTTTTACCCCCCAGAAGCCTGCAGTGTGGCTCTTGGTATTAATAAGCACTTGTTTCATACACCACCCCTGCTGTTGTGCGTGACAATCGTGTGTATTCTGGTCTGGTTAGTGGGGTAGAGTCAGATGCTGTTAGGAAAATGCCTGCATACATATATAAATATATTCATTAGCTACATTATCACTGTAATTCTATTTGCATTCAGTGTACCATGTGATACAGCAATTGAGAGGCCAAAGGGAATTCTTTATGTATTGAGAGGAAGAAAATAAATATGCAGGGCTTGATTCTCCTGCTGCTGGGGCTGGGTATTTAATCAATAGAAACTTCAGTGAGGCCAACAAGGAGAATTAGATTTACATACCTGGAAGCCTGGGGGGGTACCAGGATGAAAAGACAATTAGCACAGATGCTACAATTATCTGCACCAATGGCATGTTCTGATTCCTAGTTAGCCCTGCACCCTTTTGGAGTGGTTAAAAGCAAATGGCTAAAGATCCAAGACCTTAAGGCTGGAGAAGACTTTGGATTGTGTGGCTGAATTTCTCCTTCAGCACAGCAGTCAGCTCCATGGTGGAATTCAGCTGACTCCAGTGCTTCTGTCCTTAAGGCCATAGCTAAAAGCTTTCTTGAATGGCAGCCATGCTGTTATTTAGTGAGGCAGGGGTTAGGTTTGGGGTTGCTTTGTGGTGGGGTTGGTACATTGCTTTTTTTTTTCCAGTTGGTTTTATTTTTGGCGTGGGTTGGGTTTTTTTGGTTGGTTGGTTTCTGTTTTGGTTTGGTTGGTTTTTTGAGGATTTTTTTTTCATAAACAGGCCAAGAATCAAAACATATATACATATTTTTTTTTTGAGAATTGCTTAGTTGTGCCTGAGGGTTTCAAGTTTTGCCCCAGCAGCCACCCCGTGACCTGTGCCCGTTGATGGGCGCCACCCCAGCATCTCACTGGTGCCAGTTGCACCGAGTGCTCTTGGCAGAGCTGTTTGATCTCAGAGCATAATAGTGGAATGTGGGCTTGATGAGCCAGCTGTAATGGAGCCCTGCTGCCATCTGCAAACATGCAAATGCTTTTGAAGTCCAAGGCTGGGAACGTCAGAGCTGCTGGTTTCCAATGGTGACACTCGCTGTGTTGAAATCAGCTGGTACAAGGGCTTCCCACCAGGCAGGGGGTGCAGAGTGGAAACTGAGCAACATCTAGTCCAAGAGTCGTCTCCACTGAGGAAATCCAGACCTCTAATCCTGCAATTTCAGGCTGGATTTAGCAAGGTGGTTGAGCTTGTGCCTGGTTTTTTTTGGTGGCCCTGCTGTAAATAGCAGGGTTGCTGGTGTGCTCGGGTGGGTGCAGCCCCAGGTTCAGGAGAGTGTTTGTTTCCAAACCCAGTAATGAGCTGGAGGGGCCTATAGTAGAGAAATAACACTGAAGGATCTGCAGCTTCACACAGGGGATTGAATTAGTGTTTTCTCTGTAACCTGTTGTGTTTTGCTCTGAATTTCCCAGATCCTTATTATGTTCTTAGCTCGCTCCTGTGTTGCCATGGGGCTGTGCTAGAAAGCAGGAGCTCCTCTGCCTTGGGCTTGCTTCAGTGCCCAGAAACTCTTTGATCTGCCCATCACCTGCCCTAGCTTGGCTCGTGGTGAGGGGGGGAAGCCTGAACAAGGTGGATTATTGGAGTCAGACATCACCCTGGTAATTCTAGCAGTGAGACTTTCCACCGAGGAAGAACATCTACCTGCTGCCAAACCTGGCTGCTGCTTCAGGGAGGGGCTGCCAGGTGGTGACACAAGTGGGACCTCAGTTTTCATTGCTGTGGAAGGTGGGGCTCTGACCCGTGTGCTTCAAAAAATGAGCCAGCAGGTTCTGTGACTTATTAGAGAATAATACAAAGGATGGTGCTAAACTCCTACTTAACGTGCTCTTATAAATATAGAGAGGTGGGACATCAGCTTCTGAAACCTCATTTTACTACTCTATCAAAAGCTTTCCCCTGCCATATGTGCAAGATTTCTACTGGAAAACATTGCCCAGTGTTTCCAGGCAGTCAGCAGCCTTCAGATCCTGAGCTGATTCCCATTGATCTCCAATAGCACGGAGGGACTTGGATTTCTCTTTTTTCATTCCACGTAAGCACAAAAGATCAGGAAAGCGCCTCTCCCGACGCCCTGTGGGGACTTGGGCACCTGCTAATCCTCTTCAGCACCTTTTTTTTCCCCTGTAGGTAACTGGTGAATGGCAGAAAACCTGATCCCATTTTCAGCTTGTAGCTAAAACCCCTCTGAGCAAAGAGCAGCTTTGCTCTCGTTAGCTGTTTCCATAGGAAGAAGGGCAGCCAGTGGCTGGGTGTGTTTTGGAGGAGGCTGTGGGGGAAGACTCTGCATTTATTGAACTCTCCCTTATGTAAATACTACAGTGATCACGCAGTAACCCTTCCCATCTGGTTTTTTCCAACCTCCTTTTTTTGTGCTCCTCGATGCCTGCAAGCTGCCATTATTGATAAATATGTTTATTTAAAAAAAAAATAAATAGATATTTACCTACAATGATGTGCATTTTGTTTGTCAAAATCAGACAGTAGAAGTTGTTAATCAGAAAACAAATCAGGGCTGTGTTCTATAAAGCCAGGATCAATATCCTATTGAGCTAAACTGGAGTCTAACAGATAGTGGCCCAAAATGGCTTGGTTTGCTGTTCCAGAAAATGCTCCCTCCTTGGTTTCTTTCCATGGCAGAGCTGTGGAGCCTTTTTCTCATTTATCTCCAAGGAAGCATGTTGATTTGCTGTTCATAAAGGGCTGGGAGAAGAATAGATTGCTGCTTCTTGAAGGATTTTGTTTCCTCTGTAATTTTTTATGTATTTCTTTTCTTTTCTTTCTTGAACCTCTTCTCCAGTTGTAGATGACTATCGAGGGAAGCTGCCCACTGTGATGTGCCTGTTGCTGCTGTGGAGGGAAATACGTGTATTTTATATCTCCTGCTCACTTTATTTTCACTTTTTTCTG
>VYZU01005871.1:8348-75630 GCA_013401355.1 Ceyx cyanopectus
GTGTGAGAAGAGGTTGCCTAGGTGCAGCTCAGACAACCTAGGGTGACTGACAGCTGTTGTCAGTGTAAAAGTTACACTTACTCTGTCAGCAAGAGTGTTTATCCAACAAGAATTACAAATATTTCAAGGAAACACAACTTCAGAGGGATTACCAAAGCCATACATTTAAAATAGAATCAGTGAAATAATATTTCAAATAACAATACCCTCTGACTTTGGAATATTTTTGCTATTAACTACTTCAAAATGTTTGTTGCAAGTCTTGCTAACTAAATTTTAGCCTCTATTGCTTCAAAGTACCTACTTGTCCTGTTGATTTTTCAGATCCCCAGTCTGCAGTTTATCAATCTGATCTTTAACACAGCAGGAGAAGAGCTCACGTGGGCAGAAAATCCTATGATGGGAAATGAAAAGAGTGAGTTCTGCCAAAAAATGTAAGCAGGAGTGAGTAGTCACTCTGACAGATGATCCCTGAGGGCATACACTAAAAGAAAAAAAATATGATGTAGTTAGAAATACATTCTGNGAGAAAAGATTATAATATAAAGATCTAACAATATAAAAAGTTGGCCTCTTCCCTCCAAAGTAAAAAAAAAAACCAACTTATTTTCATTTTGCAAGTAATAGAAAATATATAACAGAAAACAAAACCAACCAAACAAAAAACCCTAAACAAACCCAAACATCTGATCAAGAACCCAAGGAATGTGTGCTCAGATTCTGCAGTCACTATATTCTTGACATTTTCTTTACATTATGGATCAGCTACTTAAAAAGAAACAATTGGACTAGATGATCTTCTAGGTCCCTTCCAGCCCCTAATTTCTGTGATTCTGTAATTGTCAGGCAACCCTTTTTTTTTTTCTCTACTGAATAATACAATACCCACTATTAAATTTTCATAGCAGGGAGTCAATTTTAGCCCAGCCAATATTTATGCAGATAAGCAGATTGCTGAAATCCAAGCTCAGAGTGCTTGCAGCAGGGATTCCAGCTCAAACAGCAGGGCTGGCCCAGCACAGCACACCTGCAACCAAAGCCAGAGATCTCCCAGCAGGGAAACTGGGGAGCTGGCTGCTTCAGCTCAACCTCAGCAAGCTTTGCTGCATTTATCTCCTGTCTGCTAATTGCAACTTCTAACAAAACACCAGTGTCTGCAACCCTGAGCCAGACACTTTGTCTCCAAGCTAGGCTGCTGTGCAGATAGTGCCCAATAATGACAGCACCAGCCACAGTGAACAACCCTGGAATGAATGAATGCCCACATTGCAATACTGCCAGAATTCTCCAGTGATGCTCTGAGACACCTTCTGCCATCTGGAAACCTCCTTGGGTTGGGGGTGTTGCTGAGAGATGAAGGTCAGCTGTTCTACAGTAGCAAGTCCTGGGGTTTTCTTGTCTTCAGTTATGTTTCTTCCTAGAAAAACAAGTGCAGGATAAATATTCCTTCTCCTCAACAACATAGAAAATGCCACTGAATTCTTTCCATTATGTGTCCAACTGGGTGTATGTAAAACAACTCACTGACTCCTACCATATCTAGCAGATATCACTTACAGAGGGAGTTTTTAAGTCTTATCTGTCTTTTTTTTTTCATTTTTCTTTTCAAATTCCCAGTTCTTTTTGCAGAACAAGTCAGTGGTTGATAGTATGTTAATCTGTGCTATTCCATAGCAACCACGCTAAATATGGATCAGTGTCTGACTGCACTATTTTTCAGTACACATTATTTATTATTTTATTTTATTTTTCCACCAGCCATTGGGTCATAAGGACTAAGTTACATATCTAAATCCAATTTTTTTGTCACTGCAAACTGCCAAAATTAAGCCCACACCACACAAATAGACCCCTGTGAATATACCATGGCTAAAAAAAAATATCCCAGAAGCAATACACATTATCTACCCTCCATCTAATGTAAATGAGTATCCTGTCTGGTGGATGCAAACCTGTTTATACATCTTTGCTTTATTTACTCACAGCTGGAGCAAATAGAAAGCAGAGTTTCCTCCACATTGCTGGTTTTAGGGATAAATATAGTCCTGGGGGGGAATGGGGAGGGGTGTGTGGCATAGAGATAAGGGCATGGCATGCAGAGACTGTACAAGCCAGAGATGCAGCCATTGTCAGGGCAGGTTCCAAAGTAAAATATTATATATATTGTGATGAATGATACTTTCAATATTCATTAAAGCACAAAATCCCTTGATGTCTCAATCTGGACCTAGTTCTCTAGACTACAACTGCAGCCCTTCCTGGTAGTACCTGTGGAGAGCTAAATTCCATCTATGTAAACACATCCTAATTCCTTCCAGCTCCCATTTGTTGTCTATTAAAAGTTGCTCCATTCTCTGAGAGACATTTTTAATCTACTTAATTGTTCTGGATCTCTGAAATCTCAATGAGGATATCCTTGGGACAATAGCACATGCCTTGGTGCATGGCCAGTCCAGCAAGAACAGCTCTTTTCCTTTCCATTACAATATATCACTTTAAATTTGTCACCAAAANCAGTAGCAAGTCCTGGGGTTTTCTTGTCTTCAGTTATGTTTCTTCCTAGAAAAACAAGTGCAGGATAAATATTCCTTCTCCTCAACAACATAGAAAATGCCACTGAATTCTTTCCATTATGTGTCCAACTGGGTGTATGTAAAACAACTCACTGACTCCTACCATATCTAGCAGATATCACTTACAGAGGGAGTTTTTAAGTCTTATCTGTCTTTTTTTTTTCATTTTTCTTTTCAAATTCCCAGTTCTTTTTGCAGAACAAGTCAGTGGTTGATAGTATGTTAATCTGTGCTATTCCATAGCAACCACGCTAAATATGGATCAGTGTCTGACTGCACTATTTTTCAGTACACATTATTTATTATTTTATTTTATTTTTCCACCAGCCATTGGGTCATAAGGACTAAGTTACATATCTAAATCCAATTTTTTTGTCACTGCAAACTGCCAAAATTAAGCCCACACCACACAAATAGACCCCTGTGAATATACCATGGCTAAAAAAAAATATCCCAGAAGCAATACACATTATCTACCCTCCATCTAATGTAAATGAGTATCCTGTCTGGTGGATGCAAACCTGTTTATACATCTTTGCTTTATTTACTCACAGCTGGAGCAAATAGAAAGCAGAGTTTCCTCCACATTGCTGGTTTTAGGGATAAATATAGTCCTGGGGGGGAATGGGGAGGGGTGTGTGGCATAGAGATAAGGGCATGGCATGCAGAGACTGTACAAGCCAGAGATGCAGCCATTGTCAGGGCAGGTTCCAAAGTAAAATATTATATATATTGTGATGAATGATACTTTCAATATTCATTAAAGCACAAAATCCCTTGATGTCTCAATCTGGACCTAGTTCTCTAGACTACAACTGCAGCCCTTCCTGGTAGTACCTGTGGAGAGCTAAATTCCATCTATGTAAACACATCCTAATTCCTTCCAGCTCCCATTTGTTGTCTATTAAAAGTTGCTCCATTCTCTGAGAGACATTTTTAATCTACTTAATTGTTCTGGATCTCTGAAATCTCAATGAGGATATCCTTGGGACAATAGCACATGCCTTGGTGCATGGCCAGTCCAGCAAGAACAGCTCTTTTCCTTTCCATTACAATATATCACTTTAAATTTGTCACCAAAATATGTGTTTCACGTGGCCTTTTATAAGGATATTTTTATTATAATATTTTCATTTATCTTCCATAAGCCTTGGTCAGCACAAATCTATCAAATTCAAATGTATTAAGTCTCTTCTGCCTGAGTTAACAAACTTTATGAACTCAGTCAGTTCACAAACACACACATAAATAAGCCCACATATGTATTTATACACAACTGGATTACCCTTCACCAGGAGAAAGGTTTTCACTCAAGAGAATTATATATATGCTAAAGTTGCCTTTATTGAATTAATCCTTGTTTGGCCTCAAGGCCTTTAGAAATGGAATAATATCCTAGTTGAATAGGAAAGTATATGGTTAAATGTGAATGATTATGGAGAGGGTAAAGAAATGTGTCAATTATTGACAGCATTAAGGTTTAAAATATAATTAAAGCCTGAAAAGTACAAAAGGGGATGGCATAATATTGCAGATGGTTATTTCTGATGTTTCCTATATTTTAGAGCATCCCTTTGCAACCTAATAATGATCTATGTACAGGGGTGTGTGCAGGTGGATAAAACATAAGGTAAAGATGATCCTTTGATGGAGTCATACATGCAAGTCCTGATTGTCCTAGAGTTCCAAATGTTTTAATCCTCAAAGCAGCTAAAATGGAAATTGGAAGCGACTGGGGACGTGCTTTGTTTAAATAACAAAGGCAATATTAACTTGTAGAACAGAGGACAAGGTACCAACCAATCTATGTCTTTAAAGATGCCAGACAATTCTAGGAAATCTAACAAAAGTGTCCATTTTTTAAAACAATTAGGTATAGAACATCAAAGAAAAAAAAAAAATCGTGCCAAAGTTTTTAATTAACCTATTCAAATAATGGGACCTGTATTTCATTTAGGCATTTTTAATTTGCCTGTGACCATGCTATTACACCTACCAAATATATTCCCATACACATGCTTCTCCATCTGCCTGTGCATAAAGAATGTAGCTGTGGCATGTCTGTAAGTCACACTAGTTAAATGATTTGGATTAATTTCACATAAAAGCTATGCTTCCAGTGGTCCCATCTGAAGAAGCTTGTTCTTTCAAGGGGAAACCATTAGACACTCCTCAATTTCTGCAATTATTCTCTAACAATATCTGTCCTCTCCCACTGGCAGTAATGGCACCATGCTAACACAGCTTCTAGACAGCTTCCTGAAACAAAATTACTATTATAGTTGAAATAATAGTACTACTACTTGCTGCTAATATCATTATACTAAAAAATAAAATGTCTGTGCTGTTATTTTTTTTTTATTTTCTGAGTGGAAAATCTACAGCCAGACTCAAGAACCAAATTATAAACTAGTATAATAACTAACTGCAAGTTAACAAAAAAAATTTAAATGGTACAATACTTAATTAAATATTAATTTAATTTAATTCAGGTTTTGTAAGAAGATGATTCAAATTGTAATGCTTAGGTAATGGCCATTAAAAAATGCAGTATTTTTGCAGGAGAAAAAATAAAGCATTCATTAGTAGAGGAACAGGGTTTAGAAACCTACCTTGGACACAGCCTTGACTAGATGACTTCATCCATCTATTCCTCTGTATAATCTCTCACCATAATGGCTAAATAAAAAAGCAAAGAGGAATCTTTGAGCTCAGATAAAAATATAAACTCCTTGAAAATCACGATTCTGCTTTGATGAAATCTGTTTACTTTTTAAAAGTAGTTTCCAGTAAATCGGAATGTTTTGGCTCTGACTTTACTCACTGTATGTTCTTGGCTACTTTACTGCTAAATCAATTAGCAAATCTCCTAAGATCCCATTTAAAAGGTTATTCACTAGGTCAATTACCAGGTCATTACAAGATTGGTGGCCATGCTGCTTCCAGCAATGCAGTTTTCCTGAACTTGCTGTGCAGCCACCAAAAATCCTGGCAGATTTCCCCTATCCCAGTGAGACTCCTGTGTTGATATCCCCTAAAATTAGTTCAGCCATCAAAAGTTCATTTGAACAAAACACAATCAAGCTAGCTCTATCAACTGGCTTTTTCAACAGTGCTTTTCTTCACAATATTTATTACCCATTCTATTGTCAATTCACTCCAAAAGTGACTCTGAGGAATATCATAAATCATTTTCCCATGTCCCTCGATGTAATTAACTCTCATAAATTTTCTGAAGCACGGGAGTAATTTTTACACACTCTATATGCAGCTTTGTCTTGTCCATTTGTTACAACTGAGATGATGTTTTTGTTCATTGATTTTCCTCAGTGTATTGTCTACCACTTATTGTGTGACAGCAGTCATCCAGTAAGAACGTCTGTGTCCTGGGTTCCAAACAGTGCATTTTACAGTCAGTTATTTCTGAGATACACACCTATACCACTGCATCCAAGAAAGAAACCATGCTGACCTGATACAGCCAGTGAGGAAAATGAAAAACGTTGGTCTAAAATTGGGGTCAGCAGTAAAGCAGCAACATAGTTAGTAGAGGAAATCATTTGAAAGGGATCCCATTGACATTTTAATATGCTTTGGTTAGCAGTTCAGTCTCATTCTCACAAATCATGTCCATAAAGACAGTGAAATGCCAGGCAAGCTCAGACTTGAGCATGCCCTTGATGCATGAAGGGACTCATGTGCCTTAACATGTCCAACTGTGTGGTACCTCATGGCATGACTGGACAGGTTACAAGTATGGGATCTGTGCATGTAGGTGTATGGCCTTTCTTTGTACACAAATCTGAGGGAAAAACGTGTTCATAAAGACAACTCTTGCCACTGAGTCTCAAAAAGTCACTGGTATTAATATTTACCCATCATTTTGGCCTTTGGTGGGCTACAGGCTTTGATCACTTCTCAGGTGACAGCTGTCTGATACAGTTCAACTAGAAAATTTTAGTTGCTGAAGTTTATGTCTACAGAATTTGTGATTAGAAATTATATTTCTTACATAATCTTATCTTTCTATATATTAAAAATACAAGTATTTTTTTTAAATCTCATGCCAGATTTAATATTCAAGCAGGATTTTATTTCAAAGTTAAATTAATTCATTAGCGACTAACTTATAATTATTTGCATAGTCAGATTGTTATAAACCCACATGAGCTTCTCTGGGAATAACGTGTTTTCCTGTCTATAACTCATTAGGCATGAAAAAATAAAATAAAATCCAAAGCAACACTGTGAATTAAGTGCAAAACATGCATGTGAGAGTTACGAAAGAGGAGATTAACCCCAGGACCTCCTCTCCTTTCAAGTCCACACAAACAAGCTCTTCTCTGTGAATAGAGGAAATAATTAAATTAAAACCAACAAAACTGTCACTTTCAATCAAGATGAGATAAAGCAGTATGAAAGACAATGCCATTTTTTCAGATGTAACGTGGATGGGTTCAGTGTCAGGTGAATTCCCTAATCTGATGCCTAGCAGCTTGGATCCTTAGGAAGTTCCAAACTATATCCCTGTTGCTCTCAACAGAATATTCCCAGAGAAGATGAGAATCATGCCTTGAAATGTAGTCCCCTGTGCAGCCTGGGAACACTTTTAAACCAAGGGCCTGGCTTGAAACCCCAGACTTCTGCATGCCAAGCTAAATTGCAATCCCACATTGTTAGACCCCCCCCCCCCCCGCAAAAGCCCCAAAAGAGAAAAAAAACCAAAACTCAAACGTGACTGTCTCCTGAAGGCAGAGAACTGAACAGTTTTGTGCTTTTTGGTAGTTATAGAAACTTAAGCCTCATGAGACCTCAACAAGCAGATGCTCTGGAAGTGAGGCCTGTGTGCACGAGGAAAGCCTCGGCCTGGGGTGGCAGCAGGCCAGAGTTACTGAGGCCTGGCATCCCTCAAACACCAGCCTCACACTTCCAGCACCTGCTGTTTACAAACAGCTGAAACCATATAACTTCAAAAAACAAAAGTTTTGAAGTCAGTCAAGTTTTTTCTCAAAAGACTGTGGGCAAAAGAAGAAAAAAACTGATGCTCTTTAAGGGGAGGGAAAAGCTGCAGCATAGAAAACACAACAAACTTTTGTTCTGCTTTAAAGTTTTAAAACATGAAACAAAGAAATAAACTGGCTTTGTTTCAGATAGTTCTATCTCAGATTTACATCTACTTTTAATAGTTTGCTTATTGGAGATCAGTGGCAAACTGGCTGGATCCATTCCTTTGAAAACAGAAGCACAAGAGTTGGGCTCCAGAACATTGGGCAGAGGCACAGTGGGAATAACTGCAGACAGTGGGAAGTAACCTCTGGAAAAAAAGTGTTTCAAGACTAAGAAGGCACTGAGGGATGAGGATTAGAACGTGCTCCTAGTTTTTGGGTTTAACCAGTGTAGAAAAAATGTCTTAATTTGGCACAACCCCGCAGTGATTTGCTCTGTTCCATGCTCATGGTGATGGTGTTCAACACCCCGGGCAGCAGCAGAGGTGGGCAGGGCTGTAACTACCTTCTGCTCTCTGTGCCAAGGCATGTTTGGGAGCAAAGTCTTTAGCACTGCAGTGTCAGCTTCGTATTCCCCACGATATTGATTCATTCCAATGGCTTTCACCACCATCTGGAATACCTAGAAAAAGACAATATTTGCATCTTTTCATAAGAATTGTACTGCACACGTTCAGTTACTTCATGTACTCCCCCGTGAATGGCAGCAGTAACTCATCACACGTGACTGGGGGGTATTTTGGACATCAGGGAATTTGTCTCAACATCATTGCCTTGGCTCTTAAATTAATCTGGTCAACCCATAGTGGGAGGCTTTAAATTCAAAGGAGTGAGATGGCCAAGTAATTCCGGAAGAAAACAAAGATGCAGGTTTAGACCATTTATTTTCACTGTTGCATTAAGTTTTCAGTAAGATTACAACCACATAAAAAAGGCCATGTTAATATACTCTAATTTTTCATTCTGTGCAGAAAGATTTCACATGCAAAATGCATTCATTTGCAATGGGCATTATTACTTTCACAAGAGTAACTCCAATTTAAACATACACTCTAAAATAAAAAGATGATGGGAAGGTAATTCCTGTAATTTCTTAGCTCAGAGTGCTTTAAGGAAGCACAAAATTAGAATGAACCTTCTGGATCACAAAATTTAGTTATTATTATAGGTTGGATTTAATGCATTCACTTTCAAAAATAGCCTTGGCTTAAAAGAACTTTAACTTCCCCCCCCTCCCCCAGTTCTCCTTTAAACACAGTCCCAAAATATAGCAGACTGGGCCTTTTGCTTCATGTCCAGCCCAAGTTTATTGATAATTGTTTTCTCCCTTTTTTTTCCCTTGTACAAATATTGGCTTTTAGCCTAAATGGTATTTTTTTTCTTCCACTTTTTATCCTCCTACAGAGCATCTTGACAACCATAAGCCCTTATGACTTATTCAGCACAAGATAACAAGGTCTGGCTTTTTGCAGAAGATAAGCTCCCTGCTTGCTTTATTCACCCAGCAGAATTTTTTTTTTCTCTACTTGTTTTAGTTTGAAATTATTGATTGGACATAGGTAATCAAAATTCCAGATAAGCATCACTTTTGTCCTGTAGCATGAAAAATCTCAATTTATACTGGTATTAATTTTTCAACAGTCACCTCATTTTTCTGCCTAAAGGACTTGAGTAATTCAGAATCCTGCTGTTATGTAGGAAAAGCATTTCCCTCTTAATTCTTTGCTAATTTCTATCTTCCCACTAGTTTGATATCAGTGCCAGGGTGTATCACCTTATTTATTACTGAATTTCATCCCATTTCTATGAGTCCAGTCCTAACAAGTGATTTTTTTTTCTACAGCATATCATAGCCTGCACTGGCAGTGCTTACAGATTGTATCTGCTGGCAATATCAATCAGCATTGTAACTGCATTGCTGCCAAGGCCATTAGTGACAACATTAAAGCAGCTCAGTGCCAAGTTCTTTTAGAAGCATCACTAGTAACTGCTGTGCTACCAGATATTGCAAGGAATGCCTGTTGCTCCTTCCCTTTTGGATTGCTTTTATCCACTCTCCAATAAATCCATTAATGCCTGGAATTTGTAGTTGAACTATTAGTTTCTCCAGAGATGAATTTCAGAAAGATGGGACTGGGTATTTTCTTTGTTAAATCAACTATAAAACAGTGACTTGGAGAACTTCATGGTAACTTACTTCCACTTTTTAATCTAAACTTAATGTATCCTTTTAATTGACTTAGTACATCTAGATATAAAACTCTGCTCTTTGCAAAACCAGACTAAGTAACAGGTTTACTTTTTTTTCCCATTTAATTTAAAATAAATCAGTTTGCAGCTTTTCTTCCACAAATCTGTCCAGATCTTGCCACATTCTTAGAATTGCTTCTCTATTCTGTATCTGCAGTGCTGAAGATCTCATAACATTAAGATGCCCAAAATCATTACAGACAAGATCTTTATATATCCAAAACTGGGGTTACAATAAATGTTTGTTCTATGTTACTCCAGTAAAAAAAATTCTCTACTTTTCTCTCCTGTGTTTTTGAAGTTAAGAACAGTATTTTCTATCCCATGGACCAGACTAAAAGTCCATTTAGCTTGCCACAGAATCTGTGACTATATCTACAGTCAAATGCTTAGGGAAGAAATTTAGGAATAAGCTTAAGAATCATTCAGGAACATAGTGGTTTTTCCTATTCTTTTTATATCCTACCAGGTTTTTCGTTTTTTCTTTTCTTTTTGTACAAAAGGAACTTCCTAAACCAGAAATTAAATCTATTTCCTTGTGTTTAGTGGTTATTTCATAGAACTTCACTCTTATCAATGGAGCTCTTTGGTTCTTGAGATCTTTTCTACCTCAGTAAGCACAACATCTTGCAATGAACTGCAAGATTTAATTATGTATTCTTTGAAGACATCCTTTTTACCAACAAAATCTTCATTCATTTAACTCCCCTTACCTGTCTCCATACCTCGCCAAGGAGAATCTGCTTCCAACTTTAGAAGCCCCTGTAGCCTTGTTTTCTTTAGGCAAAACAAAATCAGCTTCTTCAGCCTTTCTTCACACATCATATGCTGCAGCCCCTGACCACCTTGGGCACACAGCAGAATTCCACACCAAATTAGACCACAGTCTGTGTAACCCACTTTCAGTCTCTCAGAGTGAATGCTTAGGAAAAGAGAAGGGAAAAATCAAGTTGAATTTTATATGTAATAAAATTATAAAATATGGGATTTGACAGTAACATTTAAAAGCAAATGACTACTTTTCCTCTAATTATATAGTTGCAGAAAAGCAATAAATCCTGAAGAAGAAAAGTCCAGGCCTGGAGGGATGCTAACGAGCAATAAGAAGCTTTGTAAGACCATAGATGCTTTATTGCTACTCCTCAATATACAATGGAAATGTCATTTTTTATTTCTTTCCTAGTTTAGATCATCACATATTTCCATGATGATAAGCTTCCCAGGTCAGAGGCCACATCTTCCAGTGGTGTTACTCAGAGCACTGCAATTTATCCTGTCACATGGAGAACATGGGTTGGATTTCTGCTTAAGATTTATACTCTTGCTGCCCTAAACTGCACCAAGGTTTCTACTGGGACTGCAAGGAAGACTGAGTAAATAGTCATAAAGCCATGCTAATTTAATCCCTATCTGTAGATCAGCTAGTTTGGATATAATGATGATCTTCTTGAAATCCTGTTCTAGTTTAACTCCTTTTAACAACATTCCAGGAGGTCAAGTACAAAGATAACAGCCTTACCAGAAATGATAATGGACAGCCTGAAGAGCTGCTTCCCCTGGAAGCAAAAACTTACCTTCCCCAAAACCTGACAGATTCAAAGCAGTCAAAAAACCAAATCCCAAGGTATAACAGCAAAATTCAGTGACATGGCGTTATGCTCTACACAGTATACAACTCCAAATATTTATTTACCTACATCTCTACAGAATCACAGACTGTTGGGGGTTGGAAGGGACCTCTGGGGATAATCTAGTCCAACACCCCTGCTCAAGCAGGTTCAGGCTGCATAGGAAGCTTTGGAAAGTCTCCAGAGGAGGAGACCACAACCCTCCTGGGCAGCCTGCTCCAGTGCTCCATCACCCTCAAAATAAAGAAGTTTTCTCTTAATTTTAGATGGAACCTCCTGGGTTGTAGTTTGTGCCCATTGTCCCTTATCCTACCCCTGAAAAGAGACTGGCCCCATCCTCTTGCCCTTTAGAAATCCGTAAGCATTGATCAGATCCCCTCTCAGCCTTCTCTTCCAGGGCACTGATGGTTATAAAGACTGCACCCCGTATGATTGAGTTAGCTAATTACTTGTGTGATTTATTCAACCACTGATCACTCATCTTGAGGCTGAGGAGAGAGGTTAACAACTCATTCCATATTCCCTAAGCACCAGCTGTCACAACCTCACCTGAGAGGTCAGTACTGTGGTGATTTGATGGTGATCATGCACAAGAGCTTAGGCCTGGGGTCACAGTTGCAGATGAAATAAAGGTGGGTGCATGTTCAAGATGAGCTGGGAAAAAACCAAGATTGATGACTTCTACTTTTGGAAAGACATCCTGTAATTGTTGTATTTTCCTCCTCCACCTCCTCTCATTGTGCCTGGGTGAATACAATTAAAAATACCTTGCTATGTGTATTTTAAAAGACAATACCCTGATAACTACATGTAAGGAACAAACACATATGCTAAGTGCAGGAAAGCTGAACAACTGGGCTTTATAAATGCCCATATCTACCTGGAATGCTTCAAGTTACAGCATAGCAAAGACACAGAGACTTCATAATTTCATATCCAGCTTGTATCACCCTCCACAACCCTCTGAACACACTAATTGTCTGCTGCATTGACCTACTCATGACTAAAAGCTTGGCAAGTACATAGACATTTTCCACAGTGCCAAGCTGGATTCTGGCAGGCAAAGCCCCACAATCCCAAGCATTTAATTTGTTTCTGTCCACATCAGAAAAAGGCTGAGCTCACCTAAACAAGCCTGTAACCTCTAAACTCCCTGTAAACTCCCTGCCTTTGTATGGACAGCTCACAACAGACATTTGCAGCTCTATAAACACTGGGGAAGAAAAGAGCTGAACAGGGACATTTTTACTCACTTGGTTTGCAGCTCTGTGTTTCTTACACTGGTGGAAATCCAGCAGCTAACAATCGCTGGTGTTTTGCTGAAGTATTAACTTTATATTCCTATTTTTAACCACCTTCCTTAGTTTAGAGTATATAGTATCTCTAAAATCCACTTCTCTTTCTAGCGGTCTTCCAAAGCATGACACTGCTGGGGAAGGTTAAACGTGTTTTTCTGGAACTGTTTCCTAGCCCAAGAAAGTTAAACAGCTTATTATGTTGTTTAGATCCCACAATTACCCAGAAAGTTCTGTGATGGGTTTGTTTTTTTTTTTGTTTTAAGTTTGTGTTTTACTTCATTTGGGTTTTGCCGTCACTGCTTTTTGTCTGTTGATGTGTGCGTGTCCTGCTTTGAGGGAGAACCAAACAAATTCTGTTCAGTGATTTTACTTTTAGCTCAGATTTTCTAACTAACAGCACTTAATAAAGTTAGCAGCATGTTTGTGAGACGGTGTCATATACAGTGTCATATTCCAGCCCATACACATCATATTCAGTATAGAAAGCTCTGGGATCTGGAGGGTCTCTAAGCTAGGCCAGGCTAGGCCAGACTAGGCCCGGCTGGGCCTCTTGTCTCAGGACATCGTTGGCGTTCTTCTTTTGGGGGTTCTCCCCCTCAGAGCACCCAGGAGGGCTCTGTCCATCCTGCCTTCATCCCATCTGTGTGTCCTGACCCTGGTGCCAGAATCCAGCTCCTGAACACAGCTCCTGGCTGCTGTGGGGCCAAGGCTGGGACTCTCCCTGTGCCAGCTCCACAGGATTTTTGGAGCTGTTCAAGGACACTATTAGCTGCACTATTACTTAATGTCATATAATACTGAATGCTATAAAAATAACCTGAGAGTTCTTGAGGATTACTGATGAAAAAGCAGCACAGTAATGTATGTAACAAGCTATGTTGTTGTGATGCCAGGAAGGAACATTTTTCTTACCTTTTCATTGGAGGTTTTGGGGACAGATTCTTCTTGCTCAGCTGAAATTCGAAAGTGATAGATTTAGGGTTTTGCATTGAGAAGAAGTGAAGGATGGGTGGTAGGAAAGGTATCTTCCAGCCTTTCATTCTCAAGCTAAGCAAAGGCTGAAAGCAGAAGTGTCATTTTGGTGACATGGCAGCAGCTAAGCAGACTTACCATGAGTAGCAGGTTTTGCTGCACTTCCAGGTATTTTTCCAGGCAGAGGTGGAGTTACTTTAATTCACTCACCTCAACTGAGACTCCTCATGGTGCTTTTGAGGGATGCAAGAGCCTGAGGCAGGCTCCTAATTTCCCAGAACTGTTTTGATGTTCACTGAGCCTTTCCAAGGGAGATTTCAGGAAGGAACAAATGCCTGCCCTGGGACAGCACGAGGGCAATGGATGAAGCTGGAGCACAGGAGGTGCCACCTCAACTTCTGCACTGGGAGGGTCCCAGAGCCTGGCAGGGGCTCCCCAGAGAGGTTGTGGAGTCTCCTCTGGAGATTTTCTAGATTCATCCTTTGAATTAAAGTGAAATTACTGGTACATTCCACAATAAGGTGCAGTTCAGGGAGTCTCCACAACTGAACAGAAACCTAAATCTGTTTCCTTCAGTTAAGGACTCTGGCAGCAAGTGTCAACCTTTTCTTGCCTTTCTTTAGATGCTTTTCACAGAAATCCTCATGTTTGATTACTCCCAGACTTTCTCTTTTCCAGCATTGTAGTGCAAACACATCTAAAAGAATTTTTGTCCTACTTAATCCTTGTGACTCCACTCTCTTGACACTTCACAGACACTCCTTTGGAGAAATGCTGGACCATTTCCCTGACAATCATACAGGAGAAAATCCTCTCTGTATGATCATGTTTTTAATGGGTTGTAATGCCAGGAATAACACTTGGGAAAGAAATTCTTGCAATAATTGGAAAATGAAATCCTACATTAACCTACAATTGCTCACATCCTTCCACAACAGCTACTGGTTCCACATGGATGACTTCATGTTCTGGAGTATCCCTTTGTTCAGTTGGGATCAGCTGTCCCAAGCTGTGTCTCCTCCCAGCTTCTTGTGCCTCCTCACTGGTGGGGCAGTGTAAGCAGCTGAAAACACTACTTAGCAATAACTAAAACCATCAGTGTGTTACCAGTGTCATTCTCATCCCAAATCCAACTCATCCTAAATCCAAACCACAGCACTGTGGCAGCTACTAGGAAGAGACCCAAGTCCATCCCATCTGAGACCAAGACACCAGTGAATCCTCGCATGTACTCACCTCTAACTCCTCAGGTGTATATTCACCTGAAAAAGAGCTAAACCATAATCTATGTGATTTCCACAGAAATTGGATGGACAAATGTGTGGAACAGTTAAAACACTCACTGCAGCTGTATAAATTGGAATAATGTGTTTGCAAAGATAATGAGATACCTCCTCAGGTTGCTTCAGAAGCCACAGCAATCAACACTGAATGAGAACAGGGCTACCAGTTCTTTTAGAGAGCCTGTCCCATCCATGGAAATTCCCAGTTCTTGAGTGTTGGTGAAATCTGGAGTGCTGAAGAGGGATGAATTGATGGGGTTCTTGCACTCAGGGCACTGACATGAGCCAAAACACTTATGACAGAGCCTCATGAGCCAGCCTCTCTGTTCCTCTCCTTCCCTCTGTCATCCCCAGAGTGAAGGTGGTGTGGTGACACCGAGGAGAATCCCAGCCTGCTCCATCACACAGCAACCTTCCTGACTACCTAGCTCCTCCCCTTTTCAAACGAACAATGACTCACTGTTTCTCAAACAAAGGTTTGGAGGAGGGAATGTGCAAGCTGAAGTTTCTGTAAGGCAGCTATTCTAGCTACAAGTACCCGAGCTATTCACAGACAAGATAAAACAACGATTTTCAAGGTGTGGTCCCCAGATTCCTGGGAGCACTTCACTACAAGCAGCACTTAATCTTGCAGGAACAGAAGTTGCACAGGATCTACATGTTCTTGTCTGCAGCTCTGAAAACCTTGGGTTTGAAAAACCCTCTGTCCCCCCCTCCTCCTCCTCCCCCCACCCCTCAAGAAGCTCTTACCATGCAAAGCTATTGTTGTGGTAACGTTACAAATGATCCCTCAGAGAGAAAAGGTCCGTGCAAGGCCTTCCACTGTTTTGAGATCTCTCCCAGAGATAAATACTCCATCTCCCAGCTGGAGTCCTGCCCGAGGCAGAAAGCTGAGCAGTTAAGGATTAAGTTTAAACAGCAGAGTTGCTAAGGAATGCTTGTACATCGTGAAAGAAGATAAAACATCAACAGAAAGAGTCAGATTGAGTGATTAATGAGATGATTACTGCACCCAGCTCTTCCACTTCTCTCTCATAATTAAGGGAAACATCGGGTTTAGGTAATTGGAACTATATTTCAACAAAAAAATAATAAAATACCTGCGTTGCACAAGGATCAAACCAACAGAGACTGCAAAGATTTCCATCTGATGGAAGAAATGAAAACGATGGGTTGATGGAGCAGTGTAAATGGGGATATCTTGGTAGTCAAAATAAATATTTAATAAAAACCACACACCCGTGACAAAAGTATCAAAACAACAGAGCCTGGTGTTTGAAAGGACAGTATTTACATGGCCTGCTGGGAAAGCACTCCTCAACTCAGGGCCTTGATTAGTGCTGGGAAGCCTTGAGAACAGAAACACTTGCTCCAAGAGCAGCCAGTGTGCTAGGAACAAGAATTCCCTACACTCAGGAGTCAACCCACAGCCACTGACACCAAGACAAGCTGCAGAGCACACTGGTTGTTGGACCAAAAAGTGCATTGGTCAGCATTCAGTCAACTGGGGAGAAGAGGAAAACACCCCCCTTTTTGTAGAATTTTACAATACAGATGACTTGACAGTTGAAGAAAACCCCACAGATTTCCTTTGAAAGTTAGATTTTCAGAGCACCATAAGATTTCTAGCAGGTAAAACTACAAACCATTAGTAGTGTAAGTAAAGAACAGTTATTGTATCATTAGAACACAAACTTTTAGCAAGTTGTTGTATCCTCCTGCATTACAAGTGGCATTGGGATGACTTTTTGTTAAGTTCTGAAAACAAATAATGTAAAAACATTTTTTTTTTGTGTACAGCAGAGGAAAGATTTCAACTTATGATGTGCAAACTGAAATGTTGATAGTGTGAATACAAATATTTAGAGGGGGAAATGCAGTGTCTGGCTCATCCCATTCATTCTCCATGCAGTTCTTACAGTAGTTCTCTGGCATTCCCTGAATCCCAACCATTTGCTGAGGTTATTTTAGCACTATCCTGCATTGGGATTATTTATGATTATTCTCAACCCTCCACCCTTCCATTCCTCCCCATCCCCTGCTCACATAAAACACTGCAATGCCTCTTGCTGCTTGCTAAGTGAGATGCAGTAAACATCATTTCTGGGATCATTTTCCTGTTGGATCACATCCTAAACAAGAATTAAACCCAGCATTGTCCCCTTCTCCTGCTGTGCCAGACTATTCACCATTTAATATACGTTCAATCTCCTCCAGTCTTTTCAAAGCTGCAACTCTCTTTTTCTCAATGTCTTTGATTTCTTTTGTCGATTTTTTGGGAGTCTCTTTGTCCATATTGTTTTTCTCTGGGAGTTTCTTACTTTTGGAGTGCCCTTTCTGGTGCTCAGCTGTTGTCTGGGAACTTTTCTGCTCATTTTTGCCTTCTTTCAAATCCGGAACAGGAGTTTTTTTCCCTTCTGCAGCTGCAGTCCCATCTGCTGGAAGGGAGGACTGCTCTGGAGCACCCAGGGATGCAATTTTACTCCTCACTATGTTTAGATGTCGTTGAATATACTCTTCATGAGGTGCCAGTGCTAGAGTTTCCACCAGACACTTCTCAGCTCTCAGCAAGTCTCGTTCTTCGAAGTAAACCACGCAGAGGTTGTGTTTTCCTTGCACGTTGGTGGGATCCAGCTGCAAAATTCTTTCAAAACACATTTTTGCTCCAACAATATCCTTCTTTTGGTTCATAAGGATATCTCCTTTCAAAATCAGACCTTTGGTATGATCAGGGTAGTACCTCAGCAGCTCTTCCAGGACGGGCAGAGCCATCAGTTCCTTGGCTGTCTGGGAATAAAGCAGTGCCAAATTGAACAGAGCACTTCTGAAGTTGGGCTGTAACCTGATGGCTTTTTTCATCCATGCCTCTGCTTCCAGATCTTTTTTGTCATCCATTGCCAGCATGCCCAAGTTGAAATACCCATTTGCATCCTGTGGCTCCTCTTTCACATAGTGCAGCAGTCTTTGTTTAGCTTCAGGTCTGAGTCGAGCATCACCTGATGACAGAAAATACACTGAATTCTACATTTACCCTCAAAGAGGTTTAGACCTGGCCTCTAAAATGCTGATTTTCATACCAATTCCAATGCAACATCTTCAGAAAATTGTGAAAGGGTTGAAAAGACTAATTTTTAATCACTGCTGTGTAACAGCAAAAGAAAATTACATCTATTATAGAATGAAACTACTTACAGTTGACTTGTGGCCAAAGTCAGCATCATTATTCCATTAACAGTTGAATTGTATTTAGGTTTGGAACAACAGAGACAAATGGTGTCTCTACAAGTTGAAGAGAATTATTTTCATGTATGTTTGAGCAAGCAGAATGCAGAGAAAGCAAGCTTGGGAGTGAGAGATCTCACTGGGTTAAAACAAGATGAAAAGACTTTTAGAGACAGAGAGATGTAGCCAGGCTAAAATACCTTCTAACAGCAGATCAAATCTACAACTCCTGTATGTTCCTTTGAATCAAACCTGAAAAAGCTTTACTGATGGGATGGGATCACACCAGGAACAGCCAAAGCAGCTTGGGGTTTCTGCTGTTCCTCTGGACACTCCAGTGACCATACTGAGTAGGGAGCTCCCCACACTGATTTGCTGAAGGATGGGGGAGGAGGGAGCTGGTCTGAAGCACCTTCTCAGTGCTGCACCTTCCAGTAGGAATGAGTATCAAAGACCTGATGCTTCTGCTTATTTGAAGCTGGTTGTGCTTCTAGACTAGAAAGGTGGCATTTCTAATACTAAACTTGCCATGGGAGAAGAGATGGAGAAGAATCCATCTGCATCAGCTCCAATCACATCCATATGATCTCTCTCATGGACAGTTCACCATCCCAACCTCACTAATCACTCTGCAACAGCCTGAATTCAAAGGGCTTACACTTGCCCACACAGATAGAAACTATACATGAGAAAAATCTCATGAAAATCTGGTTTAATTCATGCTAATTAGCAGCATTGCAGAGGAACTATGGAAACATTCACATTTCTCAGAGCTAGGTTTAAAGCCCATTGATGTCAGTTCTACTTTTTAGTCCTTGGAGAATGAAATAAAATATAAATTGAAAACATAGGTAGTACTATGATTTTACACAGTACACAGATTTCACTAAATATTAGTTTTTTTCAAGATTATATAAGCACAGTTTTGATGTTTGTGCAACACTAGTCTTTATAAAATACTATAATGCAAAAGAAAACCTGTATTAAAGATGCAGCTCAGCTAAGATATATGCACAAAATATATATATATATATACACACTACCAATGAATTACAAAGCTGTTAATTTCTTCTTTGATGTTGCCACAAATTTCTGCTTTCCAAAAATTAAAGATATTAGGGAAAAATAAAATGAAACAGTATGGATCCTCTAACTAGAAACAGTATTTCTGTAAGGAAGAAGGAACATACCAGATTCCTGCATGAGCAGGGCTGAGTTGAACAGTGCCAGTTTGTGTGCTGGGTTGAGTTCCAGGGCTTGGTTGAAATTCTTTAGGGCCTCTGTGGGGTCTTTCAGCTCAATGTAAACAATTGCCAGGTTGTACCACAGGTCTGCATTGGTTCTGTCTAGCTCCAGAGCTCTAAGATAAGCTTCCTTGGCTTTCAGAGGCTTGTTCATTTTCAGAAGCAGTTCTCCCCTGTTGAAGGATCAGATTTAACATTCAACTTTTATTCATGCTAATATGAAATAACTGACAGCTTCTAAAGCAGTTTGTCCTCCTAGATAGTTGTGAGACAATACAGGGCCTTCTTTACACACCATTCCCACAGCTCTCAGAGGTCTGACACAACAAATGAACATGCAGGACAAAAACTGACAAGGAAAATATCAAGGGTTCCCAATGTTAGCTTTTAATTACACTGTAATAGCTGCAGTTTCATCATCTTTGCACCTCCCTAATTCCCAGTGGGAATCCCAACTGACAGAAGAGTGAACAGAAGCCTCAATCCCCACAGCAGCATTTTCCTTATCTCCTTTTTCCTTCAGCTTTGCATTTTCTGCACCACCTTTAACAATGACGACGAAAATCCCACGATTCAGACTCATCAAAAGCTTTTTAGTTAAAAAGTAAATCAGGAGATAAAAAATTAGAGTTTGAGATTAAAAAAAAAAAGATCTAATGGAATGTTGGAATACACAGCCCATGTGCAAACAATTTGAAGCAGAACTTGGGCTTGTAACGAATAACTGATTATCTTCTCCTTTGGAAGTGAATGAATTGCAGCAGCTAATTCACCTGTAGGAAGCAACTGCTGTTCAGACTGCAAAGGCATGTTTCCTGGAGAGGCAGCATGTCTACAGAGAGCACAGATACCTGCTGATGTAAGCCTGCTTGAAGTCTGGCCTCATGCTAATTGCCTGGCGATACAACTGGTCTGCTTCTTCCAGGCGAGACTCGTTGGCCCGGATCAGGTTTGCCAGGTTGATGTACACGTTCAGGTGGTTGGGAGCAACTCTGGCTGCATACTTCTTACCTGGAATGATCTGTCAGCAAGCACAAAAGCAGCACACACAGAGGAGTAAGAGTAGGAATGACAATCAGAGTGCATTGCCCCCCTCGCTCTGCCACCTCTGATTGAGGGTGTCACCAGATGTGTGGAGGCCTCAAGATTAAAATTTGCAATTCTTTCCCAGAAAATCAAATTAGAACCAGAATACTTTCATTCCTTAAGTCTACAGACACAGATGACTTCTACATCATAGTTCATCTATTAGGAAATTAATCTCTGCTACTAATCAGGCTCATACTTATTAAAAAAAAAAAAAGCCCTTGCAAAACTTTCCTCACACTCAAAACATTTCCAAAAACCCAAACTGACCTTCTATCAGATTTTCATTCCCTTCTTTAATGCTGCAGTCTAAGTGTAGACAAGATTTTCACCAGTGAAAAGTAGTCATGAAAGGTGAAAATGCTGTGACACTGGGACTGTTGTACTGGTTAGTCTTGATCCACCTAGAACCTTCATACTTTATCACAATATACACTTTTTCATGTCATACTTGTACTCAAGGGACTGCTGATTTTTGTTGTTAGTTTCATTTCAGTTGCAGTTTTTGCTGCCTTCTTCTTCTGTTCTCCAAAATACTTCTCTTTCTCCTAAAGAGCTAGAAAAAGTAGTATTTGCTAGGGATAAATCTAACCTACCACCAAGGACATGTGTTTAAAAGCATGTTCCAGCCAATATGTTTTTGTTGCTGCTGTGGATACCTTCTACTCTGAAAGCTCCATTAAGCCTTCTCTTGGGGGCTCAGAAAATCACTCATCATCAGTGCAGGAGCTGTAGGTTTATGCTTTTAACTGCTGCTTGCCTTCAGAGCCTCAACCTCAGGAAAAAAAAAACCCAAACCAGTGTAAAACAAACTGGAATAGTTTCAACAAAGTTGTGAGTTAGCACTTTAATGGCCATTACTGGATACAGCCTACTCTTTAATAGCTAAAAACCAGCTGTCCTGCTTTGAGGGAGACCCAAACAAATTCTGTTCAGTGATTTTACTTTTCAGCTCAGATTTTCTAACTGCAGTACCACAGGCAGGGGCTGCTGCTGGCAGTGCCAACACCCCATGGGCAGAGTTACTGCCAAGGCTTGGGGTGCAGCCCAAGGCCACTGCTGGAGCTTGTGCATCACTCTGGGGGTGCAGAAAGGGAAAGGTGGCACCTGCAGGGAGGAGAGGACAGGACAGGACAGGGGACATGTGCCCATGTGTCATATCTCAGGCTGTTGTTGTTGTGGTTCTTCCTCTCTTGGGGGTCTCTCCCCCTCAGAGCACCCAGGAGGGCTCTGTCCATCCTGCCTTCATCCCATCTGTGTGTCCTCAGCCTGGTGCCAGAATCCAGCTCCTGAACACAGCTCCTGGCTGCTGTGGGGCCCAGGCTGGGACTCTCCCTGTGCCAGCTCCACAGCACCAGTGACAGTAACATCAGTACCACAAAGGGGTTGGGTTCAGTGCTGCCTTTGTACATATTTGTATATATTCTATTATTTCCATTCAAGCTGTTCTAGTTTCCTTTTCTAATGTTTGAGTCTCTCTCCCTTATTCCCTTTCTCTTCCCTGTTGGGGAGGGAGGGGGGTGAACAGAGAGCAGCTGTTACCAGTCTGGGCCTAACCCATGACACCAGTTATACAGCAACACTGTCAAGAAATACAGAATCAGGGCAAATACAATAAAAACTACCATGAATATAGGTCAGAAAGAGTTCTCTCCTTTGCTGGTAGATAAAAGCAAGCCAGTCATTACCTGGGGCATCAAAGACTTAGCAATCATGTATGATTCTTCAGCCTCTTTTGTTCTGTTTAAGTTTTTGTAAGTTCTTCCTACGTTCATGTGGGCACCAATATCATCTGAATAAAGAAAAGAATGAACTTGCAAATACTTCCATGCACTGAGTATCATGAAAATAAAGACCAGGGTGGAGTACAGGTACTGCATGAGGATAGCAACAAAAAAAACCCCAGCAGAATGTGATCCTGGAAAAGGAATGACTTGGGATCTTTCCAGAGAAAACATTTCTGAAGGATATTTTTCTAGTAAATTCCAAAAACTAGGGATCAAGTAACTTAGTGTATGACATTTTCTGATGCTCAGCTGGAGACAAACAGATGACTGAGAAGATTTCAAGTAAGCTAAAGCTGCTGCCATACTGGAGTGTGGAGATGCCACTCAATGAGGTTTTACCTGGTTGCACTTGTGTGGCTTGTATGAAGAACTGCAGAGCTCTTTCAAAATTCTTTTCATTTTCTAATGCATGCCCAACATTGTTCCATAGTTTTGCATTGTTCTTATTTACCTAAAACCAGAAGAGACACCAATGCATAAGGTACTAAGATAAAATCATCTAACTAATAATATAAGAATGGTGGCATTAAACTTGTGGCTCAAAATCCATTTATTTTACAATACCTAGAAATAGGAAATATTTTAAATATTTAAGTTGTTATGGGACACTGTACAAACTACCAGCTAATTTGCCATATAGACTTCAAAGAAATTATTCTGTGCATCAAACTCCTTGTTTATTTTGGTACTGAACCATGCTGTGCTTTCATCCAGATGAGAGAATACATTCAGCTGCTTTAACACAAGCCCAAAAGATCACATATTCCTTGCACATGAATCCCCATGTGTGCATCACACTTTTAAAGCATTCCCCAAATCACCTAATTAGATGCTAATACTGTCAATGCAGAAATAACAGTGGCAAACCAAACATCATCCCTCTCCAAGCTCTTGGAGGAGACCTGCAACACAAACTCTGCATTCTCATTTTTCAACCCTACCTTTAAAGCTGACATAAACAGTGTGTACTCTGACTCCCAGTCCCAGTTCCTGTGCAGTGTTTTTAAGGCATGAGTGAACAGTACTGCAGCCAAACAAACCCATGACATTTTCCTGAGCATACTGTTAAATAAAACAAAAAAAAGAAAATATATCTGTTATATGAACGCACACAATTGTAAAATTCTAGGAAGAAAAGAAATAGGTAAAACCCCCTTACCTGTTATTTGATAATTTCTTCCACCCATGTGCTACTAAAATGCAGAATCCCATGCTGGGAACATACAACACTCGTTCAGCTACTACAAATCCAACAGGGAAAAAGAGGTTTGATGCAGGAATGAATGGCAGCACTATCAAGCAGAGTGCCTAGAAAAGAAATAGATATGGAGTTATCATCAAGATTAGGCAGTGACAAACTGTACCCAAGAAAGAAATTACAATGCAATTACAAAAAAATAATGGACATGATTTTTGGTAACAATTAAAACATCTCCAGTGATGTATAAAGAAGTTATTTTCTCAATACAACAGAAAGGTGTGGTTATTAGAAGAGAGAAATCGATCTGCTGCAGAAGTGGACAGGAATATTTGCTTTAAGTCCCAAGTGACTGTTAAATAGCATCTTTACAATCTCTGAAACCAGAAAGCACTTGAAGAATTGCTTCTAAGCAGCTTCAAGTGATGAAAACCAACAAAAAATCCTTATAAAAATGAGTGTTTCTTTGAAGAAAGAGGAATTTCCCATTCCAACCCAACTGGCTGTCACCTGTCTAGGCTGAGGCACAACTTTAACTGCCTTCTCCACACTAGTTAACACCTTCAGACTGAAGGTTAGTCTAGGATTTCACACATAAAAATGCAAACAGTGATTTCAAACTGCAGGTGAGGCTTTAGCTCCTATTTCAAGAGGGCAGGAATATGCAGCTGGGTCACTACATGGCTCAGCTGACCCACAGCAAGTCAGCCAGCTGCATGGAAATAAAGACTTAATGGAGCCTGGAAGAAATCATAAGCACAAGAGAGAGAATAAGTTGATTACTTGGGGTGAAAATTTAATTAAATGTCATTTCACATTGCTTTCCCTTCACTTTTATGTAGTGTGTGATCCCTATAGAGCACCTACTCACCTGTAAATTCTTGTTTAGAGATTTTTGTGATGCAGGATTCATGGTGCCATCATCCCCAAGCCAGGCTGCATGGAGTTTTAACTCAGTTACACCACATGCCTTTGCTTTTAGAGATGAATGATGGCAAGTGAGGGCATCCATCCTGCATTTCCTTTTGCTATGAGCTGCCAAAAGCATTTGTGAGTGCTGAAGTAAACGTCCAACCCCACATGCCAAGTGTCCTTTAGCAAACCATGTGCTGTTTGGGAATGATGTGACTGCAGTGGGAATAAACTGCATGGAGTTTATGGTGTGTGCAAGGCTTGGACACAGCCTTCAGTGACTTTATTCTTATGAAATCTTAGAAACTGACTGGAGGAAGTCACCTCTCAAGAGAAAAATAAATGCTATTTATAATTGCTGAAAAAAGCCAGTTAGTTTGGGTTTTTCACATAAGGAGGACACTGCCCCATGAGGTCAATGGATTCAGAGTCCAAGTGCCCAACTTTCAGTGAGCACTTGGGATCTAGGCATCTAATAAAAGGTTTTTGTATGTTCTGCTCTGTGCAGTCCCTCTGACAAATGCTACACAATGTTTTGATGAACTCTTTAGATCATTTTGCTTCTCTTTAGTACACTGCCATTCAAACAAAACTGCTTTGGCAACACTCAAAGCCCTAGTGCAGATGAATTCTATTCATTAATTCATTTGATCATAGTCTTTTAGCAGAGGTTTTGTTCCAAAAATATCCAAAACAACTAAAAAATACCCACTCAAGTGCACAGGAAGAAAAAAACATGTCAGAAAAATCCAATATAGCAGAACCTACTGATCAAGTTAATTTAGTGTGATGGTTAAGTCAGCTGGCTGGAACTGTAGATGAGTCCTGCAGAGTGCCACTCACTGGAGGATGAAAATACAGCCAGTGATGGTACCAAGTGTGATGGCACCCACATGGAAAACACAATCTCACCTGCACTTCCACCAGCACAATTTAAGGCTTTTGTTTTGGCAGAACTGTGACCCAAATGTGGAAAAAAAAGGGTTTTAGAACTAGTTAATTCATGAGAGTTATCTGGATCACTGCCACAATCTGTGCACATTCTTATCAGGAAATAAAGATTAATTTTCTTCACTTTGAAGATGATTTCTCCAGTAGATTAAGAGGCTGTCAAAGGAGCTGTTCTCTCCCCCTCTCTCCCTTGGCAGAGTACCCAGTCTGCATCAGGGCATTAATGGCTTACTGGAAGGCTTTGGCCCACGGAGTTGTTGCAATGCTTTAGTACATAATTATTTTTTAATATAAAATATTGCATTCTCATTTCCCAAGAAATTACCTTCCAGGCACTTAGATATCATGGCTGAAAGAAAAAAACCTTACCATCAGCTGTAGACATTGTAGGTGTGTATTAAAGGAAATCAGCTTTAATTAAACAAGGATTTGTGACACTGAGGCTCACACACTGCAGTGAGTGGCTTCAGAAGACCCTTCCTAGATCTGTTTTATTATTCCAAGTGTTTCTTATTTAAAGAAACTACTCTCAAACAAAAACTGACTTCTGAGAACATGTGCTGACAATTCCATTAACCCCTTTGTCTTCTGAGCTTTACTGGGTAGGGAGTAAATAGAAATGTTGGAAATAAAGCACCTTCAAGTTCAAGAGCTGAACCACCCCTCACACACATTTCTATTGCTAGCACTGGAGAAAAACTTCTCAGCTTATGTCAAAAGGACTATTAAATTTTTAAGTGCTTTTAAAGTGTTTTTCCTGGGTATGACACCCATATATACCTGAATGGTAGCAGGTAACCATTACTCTTGGGAAAATGTGCAATGGGAGCAATCAAAAAGATGTCTGGCTTTGGGTGAAAAAGAATTAGCTCATTTGTTCCCTTATTTCCTGCAAAATATTCCTTCCTGTGAGTCCATTTCAGTTTAAGATCAGAGGATTGATCTTACAGGTGGACAAAATCAGTTTTTCCTTAGAATATGAAAAGGACTGTGCTGGATTAGATAAAACAAGAGGAAAACTTACATTCCTAAATGCCAAAATATATCCTTTCTTGACTATCTTTCTTATGAGAAAGAAAATCAAGTGTAAATACACAGCCCAACTACCACCACTGCAATCAGGCAGGCAGTCTGCAGGATGGAGATGCATTTTGATCCTTAAAATACAAGTCCTCCTCAACTCCTCACTTTCTGAGCACCTAATTAAGGCTGCAGCAGAGTTTAGACACATCACAAGGGGCATTCCCATCCTGTCTCTGTCTCCACCTCATTCCCAACAATGGGAATGCAGCATTCCTACCATCAACACAGTCTTGGAGGAATCCCCAGGGTATCTGAGGCTGAAGATGACCAAAGATCCCAGGAAGCAGAAGAAGGTGAGGGTGGCCACATTCCTGACATCCAGCAAAGACTCCACCAGGGGAATGGTTCCCATTGTCCAGTCACAGCACAGCTCTGAGGGGTAGAGAAGCAGCCAAGCATTTACAGGGAGGAGGTAGTTGAAAGTCAGTTGTCTTGCTGGGGATGGACTCACAGCTGCTGGGTTATCAAACCTGGAGGAGGAGAAAAAGGAGCTTTTAATGTAAAAAAACCCACATGGTATTCAGCCACTTTGTGCTCAGAAACTGGCAAACTTCAGATTCACACCTAGAAACAATTACAGACATGGACAACACTCTAACCTGCCTGCTTCTCTCAGGTGTGTAACTCAGGAATCATGTCCAACAACTCACCTCAGCATGGGATGGAGCATCCTCCAAGTTAAAGACACTGCTTTGGGATGTAACCAATAAAAAGCACTTGGATAATACAACATTCCCTTTCTGAATTACCAAGAAACTGGTCTGGGACATCACCAGCATCACCAATATAAAGTACTTTTAGATTCTATTCTATGGTGCTGCTCTGGCAGGGGGTTGGACTCAAAGATCTCCATGGTCCCTTCCAACCCCTGACACCCTGTGATAATAGAACATTTAAGTTCTGAATTACTAAGACACAGTAAAAATCCTCAATTTTTAAATGCCTGCTTGGCTATTTCAAGTTTGGCCATTCAGCAGGTACTGCAATAACCCATTTGTCACCTTCAAAATGAAACACTGCAGAGTCATCACTTGTTTTACCACTGGTGAGCTACCAAACACTGAAATGGATGTATTTTTCAGTCTGACCTCACAAGACCATGTCCTGCTTGATGTCAGTTCACTCTTACCTTGTAAACACTGGGAGCTGGGACTGGATAACCTGGACTCTGACCACCACAAGCAGGAGAGTGCTGAACATGAGGACTATCAGCTTCAGCAGAGTCTGCAGCATGGAGAAAGGAACACTGCCCTTCCCACGGAGGATCTGAACAGCTGTGTCCAGCAGCACTGGCAAGGTGTACTGCAAAGGAACAACTGTTTGTAAACAGGCCATGGCCCCACTAATTCCCTACATAAATAAGGACCTCATGTTTGGGGTTTTTTCCTGGCCTTCTCTAAACATCTGCTCCCAGGAGTTATGTAGCTCAGCTTCTCAGGGCTTTCCAAACAACTCTCCAAATGAAGTGCACCCTTCTAATAAAATCCCCTCAAGGATTCTTGCTAACACTACAACTGTGGAACTTGTGTGCCTGCAATCCTGGCTTTTTTTAGCCCTGGATTTCTCTCTGATGCCTCTACTGCAGTAACCCAGCTCTCCCTGCCTCCAACAGCACGATATTGTACAGTTCCCCATTCTATACCCTAAATTCTTTCCCTGTGCTGTCATGTCTGTGCTGGGGATGATTTCTTGCTTCACATAAACTGGTTGAACTACAGGGATCATTAGGTTTGGAGAACTGCTCAACTCTACACCCATGCCCTGAGAAGAAACCTCAGTCTGGATATTCTCTCCTATTTTGTTGACTTAAACTTGCTAAACTTTCATGAAATTGAGGGTCTGATCAATAGTTATTGAAAGAAAGGATGAAAAAACAGGGTCACATACTAGTGAATTCCTTAGAAATTGTTTGGAGATTATGTATTTATTCACTAGACTTCCACAGGCAATAGTTAGAAGCACACATGTTACTGGAAGCACAAAAAATAGTGTGATTTTGGTATTCTGACCTTGAAGAAGTGTCCCCAAGACAATCTCTCAGCTTTTTTTGGGTCAGTTTTGGCAAAATATTCCTTCAAGTAATTAAGGAACAGTAAGCTTGAAAATGTTCTTAGAATATGCAATCACATGCTTTTAAATTGCATGTGGTTTGACTATTAAAAAGACAATTATTTCATTGCAGGAACATCTTGCTTTTAAACAAAAGCTGCTATTAACTTAAAGACTTAGTAGTTCTTAAGATGGAACTTATCAGATTTGAAATTAAAAGGTAGAACACCAAATTTCCTAAGACTATTACTGATTCAAGTGAGTCTACTCCAAAATGCCTGGTTATTCACTAGAAAGTGAAGAAGTTAATTGCTTTATAATATGCTCTCTACTTTTACTACAGAAGTCAAAAACAAATAATCCCCCAGCACTGTGTAAAAAATAATCTGGAAAATGTTGTCTAACAACTACAGAGTTGGCCTGAAGTGCCATAAATCCCTGCTGAAATACAACACTTCAAAGTATTTAATGCCTCATTATAGAATTCCTGAGGAGATCCAACTTCTTTTGCACCAGCTTACCCCTTGAGCAATAAATACTTCATACACACAGCATATCCCCACCACTGTTATGCCTTGTTCTTTACACAGGGTTGCAACAGCTACTAGAAGCACAGTCACTGCAATGGGAGTCCACACTGAAAGAAAAAAAGACAAGGTTATTGGAAATGGGCCATCTTACAACAGAAATAGACACTTAATAAAGTGTATTAACCTAAAAAGTGAAGATTGGCTCTTTATATTTGAATATTCTGTGCTCTATCTGCACAGGGTACTTTAGACTGGGCATTAGGGATACATTTTTTTAACTGATGACAGAAAAACAGAAAAAAATCTCCAATCTTTCCCAAGTCACTAGAAACACTTCTTCAAATGTAGTATTTTCTACAGTCATGAATTTTTACAAGGCCTCCATCTCCAGTGAAACTCTGCAGCTGACTGGTGACCAGCAGAGGCACCTCAGCAGTGGGGCTGAAGGGCTTCTTCCTCCCCACCTCTCTTGTTTCCAGCTGGGATAGAGTTAATTTTCCTCCTAATAGCTGGTACAGTGCTGTGTTTTGAATGTAGGATGAGAACAATGTTGATAACACACTGATGGTTTGAGTTGTTGCTAAGTAGTGTTTACACTAAGTCAAGGACTTTCCAGCTTCCCATCCTTCTGCAGCAGGAAGGCTGGGGGGGCAGCAGAGGTCAGGAGGGGACAGAGGCAGGGGAGCTGACCCAAACTGGGCAAAGGGATGGCATGCTCAGTGTGTAACACATAGGCTGGGAACTGCTCAGGAGCTGGCTGAGCAGCTGTATTCTGCACCCCCTGCTTTGGCACTTGGCATTTTGGATTATTATACAGCATTATTATTCTTTTCTTCCTTTTCTGTCCTACTAAACCATCTCTAGCTCATTAAGTTTTACTTTGTTATTGTTGTTTTTCCAATGCCTGCATCCCACTGAGGGTGAGGTGTGGTGCTTCATTGTCAGATGGGGGTCAGTTATTACCAACACCCCCAGATCACCACTTTAAGCACTCTATTATCAGTAACACAGCTATTAAATTCAGTATATATTTGTCAGTCATTTACCTATGCTATTATCTGGTCCTTTAGATTTGGTATATGCCAAAAAAGCAGCTAGAAAAAAGATAGATGATAACAGTTCTGCTCTGCCCACAACTCCAGTTACCTGAAAAAGAAAAAAAAGATTAAAATTATTATTCTAGAGGCTATTCTAGTACTAGATTAGTGCCTGGCAGATCATAAATTAGATCTGTAAAGCAAGCAAAAAAAGGCTAAGAAGAGCACAGCTGCTTGCAGTGCAGTCAGCACTGGATTCATGATCAGGATGCTGTAGGTGTCAGGTGGAGTCCCCATCCCTGGGGGTGTTTAAGGGGTGTTATTTAGCTAAGGAAAGCTCACAGCTCACCATTTCATACTGATGCTGCTGGAAATTGACTTTGACACCTGCACCAGCTGTTTTTATTGCCAGGTAAATNTGCATGTGGTTTGACTATTAAAAAGACAATTATTTCATTGCAGGAACATCTTGCTTTTAAACAAAAGCTGCTATTAACTTAAAGACTTAGTAGTTCTTAAGATGGAACTTATCAGATTTGAAATTAAAAGGTAGAACACCAAATTTCCTAAGACTATTACTGATTCAAGTGAGTCTACTCCAAAATGCCTGGTTATTCACTAGAAAGTGAAGAAGTTAATTGCTTTATAATATGCTCTCTACTTTTACTACAGAAGTCAAAAACAAATAATCCCCCAGCACTGTGTAAAAAATAATCTGGAAAATGTTGTCTAACAACTACAGAGTTGGCCTGAAGTGCCATAAATCCCTGCTGAAATACAACACTTCAAAGTATTTAATGCCTCATTATAGAATTCCTGAGGAGATCCAACTTCTTTTGCACCAGCTTACCCCTTGAGCAATAAATACTTCATACACACAGCATATCCCCACCACTGTTATGCCTTGTTCTTTACACAGGGTTGCAACAGCTACTAGAAGCACAGTCACTGCAATGGGAGTCCACACTGAAAGAAAAAAAGACAAGGTTATTGGAAATGGGCCATCTTACAACAGAAATAGACACTTAATAAAGTGTATTAACCTAAAAAGTGAAGATTGGCTCTTTATATTTGAATATTCTGTGCTCTATCTGCACAGGGTACTTTAGACTGGGCATTAGGGATACATTTTTTTAACTGATGACAGAAAAACAGAAAAAAATCTCCAATCTTTCCCAAGTCACTAGAAACACTTCTTCAAATGTAGTATTTTCTACAGTCATGAATTTTTACAAGGCCTCCATCTCCAGTGAAACTCTGCAGCTGACTGGTGACCAGCAGAGGCACCTCAGCAGTGGGGCTGAAGGGCTTCTTCCTCCCCACCTCTCTTGTTTCCAGCTGGGATAGAGTTAATTTTCCTCCTAATAGCTGGTACAGTGCTGTGTTTTGAATGTAGGATGAGAACAATGTTGATAACACACTGATGGTTTGAGTTGTTGCTAAGTAGTGTTTACACTAAGTCAAGGACTTTCCAGCTTCCCATCCTTCTGCAGCAGGAAGGCTGGGGGGGCAGCAGAGGTCAGGAGGGGACAGAGGCAGGGGAGCTGACCCAAACTGGGCAAAGGGATGGCATGCTCAGTGTGTAACACATAGGCTGGGAACTGCTCAGGAGCTGGCTGAGCAGCTGTATTCTGCACCCCCTGCTTTGGCACTTGGCATTTTGGATTATTATACAGCATTATTATTCTTTTCTTCCTTTTCTGTCCTACTAAACCATCTCTAGCTCATTAAGTTTTACTTTGTTATTGTTGTTTTTCCAATGCCTGCATCCCACTGAGGGTGAGGTGTGGTGCTTCATTGTCAGATGGGGGTCAGTTATTACCAACACCCCCAGATCACCACTTTAAGCACTCTATTATCAGTAACACAGCTATTAAATTCAGTATATATTTGTCAGTCATTTACCTATGCTATTATCTGGTCCTTTAGATTTGGTATATGCCAAAAAAGCAGCTAGAAAAAAGATAGATGATAACAGTTCTGCTCTGCCCACAACTCCAGTTACCTGAAAAAGAAAAAAAAGATTAAAATTATTATTCTAGAGGCTATTCTAGTACTAGATTAGTGCCTGGCAGATCATAAATTAGATCTGTAAAGCAAGCAAAAAAAGGCTAAGAAGAGCACAGCTGCTTGCAGTGCAGTCAGCACTGGATTCATGATCAGGATGCTGTAGGTGTCAGGTGGAGTCCCCATCCCTGGGGGTGTTTAAGGGGTGTTATTTAGCTAAGGAAAGCTCACAGCTCACCATTTCATACTGATGCTGCTGGAAATTGACTTTGACACCTGCACCAGCTGTTTTTATTGCCAGGTAAATCCTTGGTCAAGCAGACTGATCCCTCCCCAGAAGCTGGTCCCTTGGGCTAGAAGACCAACTAAGTTGCTAAAAGCCTGAAGTGGAATTCTCAAGACAAGGACAAATGCAACTCTGATCCTGTTATTCAACCCATTTCCTCAAGAATTCTTCCTCAGAAAAAGATGGATTATCAGCACAAGAGTTCAGCTGCTCTCTGGAGCAGAAAATTATTTTCTCTTTCTCCTGCTCTGCTAACTTTTCCAGAAGAAATATTAAAAATCCATTTGTCACAAGTGAGGTAGATGTTTGAAATGTTAATGTATTACTGCTGCTTCACATTCTTGTGCAGGGGAGTAATTAAGTGGGAGACTAATCTGAAGGCATTCAAATAACATTTCAATTCCAGAAGATACAAACAGTGCCATCAAATGGCAGAAAAATATGGAGACAGGTTGTGGAGTTTTCACTGAAGCCTGAAGCACTTAGTTGGCACTGAGCTCCCCAGTTCAGCTCCTTATTTCCTCCTCTTTTCCATGTATGGAAACTTCCAGTTCATTTTCCTTTTCTGCCCAAGTCTCACCTGCCACCTCTCAAGAATTATTTCTTGTCTGCACGTTAGAATTTTCACTGCACACACAGAAAAGCCTTTGAGTGGCTCTTCAGGGAGCAGCCCAGTACAACAGCTGGGGAATTAAACTGCACTTGCACTTCAACCTCAGGCTCTGATTGAACTTCAGCACCAATTCTATCCATCCAACAGCCTTCCAGTGCCCTCGTGTGGCTACTGGCGGCAATTACACGCATCAATCTCAGTAGAAAAGTCCTGCTGAGCCACACAGGGACAGAAAAGTGGACAGAAGGGATCTGGGATGAGTTAGAGGGGAGTCCTCTGCAATTCTGGGAATGAATTAAGAGATGTTCACAGTATTTTCGTGTGAATCACCACAGAACACAAAGATCTGTGTCAGACAGAGCAGTCATCATCATAAAAAACAATGTTCACAGCACATTAAGTTATTAAATAACTAAATGTTTCTTTCATTATTTTCCCAGTAGCTGCNGGAGGGGACAGAGGCAGGGGAGCTGACCCAAACTGGGCAAAGGGATGGCATGCTCAGTGTGTAACACATAGGCTGGGAACTGCTCAGGAGCTGGCTGAGCAGCTGTATTCTGCACCCCCTGCTTTGGCACTTGGCATTTTGGATTATTATACAGCATTATTATTCTTTTCTTCCTTTTCTGTCCTACTAAACCATCTCTAGCTCATTAAGTTTTACTTTGTTATTGTTGTTTTTCCAATGCCTGCATCCCACTGAGGGTGAGGTGTGGTGCTTCATTGTCAGATGGGGGTCAGTTATTACCAACACCCCCAGATCACCACTTTAAGCACTCTATTATCAGTAACACAGCTATTAAATTCAGTATATATTTGTCAGTCATTTACCTATGCTATTATCTGGTCCTTTAGATTTGGTATATGCCAAAAAAGCAGCTAGAAAAAAGATAGATGATAACAGTTCTGCTCTGCCCACAACTCCAGTTACCTGAAAAAGAAAAAAAAGATTAAAATTATTATTCTAGAGGCTATTCTAGTACTAGATTAGTGCCTGGCAGATCATAAATTAGATCTGTAAAGCAAGCAAAAAAAGGCTAAGAAGAGCACAGCTGCTTGCAGTGCAGTCAGCACTGGATTCATGATCAGGATGCTGTAGGTGTCAGGTGGAGTCCCCATCCCTGGGGGTGTTTAAGGGGTGTTATTTAGCTAAGGAAAGCTCACAGCTCACCATTTCATACTGATGCTGCTGGAAATTGACTTTGACACCTGCACCAGCTGTTTTTATTGCCAGGTAAATCCTTGGTCAAGCAGACTGATCCCTCCCCAGAAGCTGGTCCCTTGGGCTAGAAGACCAACTAAGTTGCTAAAAGCCTGAAGTGGAATTCTCAAGACAAGGACAAATGCAACTCTGATCCTGTTATTCAACCCATTTCCTCAAGAATTCTTCCTCAGAAAAAGATGGATTATCAGCACAAGAGTTCAGCTGCTCTCTGGAGCAGAAAATTATTTTCTCTTTCTCCTGCTCTGCTAACTTTTCCAGAAGAAATATTAAAAATCCATTTGTCACAAGTGAGGTAGATGTTTGAAATGTTAATGTATTACTGCTGCTTCACATTCTTGTGCAGGGGAGTAATTAAGTGGGAGACTAATCTGAAGGCATTCAAATAACATTTCAATTCCAGAAGATACAAACAGTGCCATCAAATGGCAGAAAAATATGGAGACAGGTTGTGGAGTTTTCACTGAAGCCTGAAGCACTTAGTTGGCACTGAGCTCCCCAGTTCAGCTCCTTATTTCCTCCTCTTTTCCATGTATGGAAACTTCCAGTTCATTTTCCTTTTCTGCCCAAGTCTCACCTGCCACCTCTCAAGAATTATTTCTTGTCTGCACGTTAGAATTTTCACTGCACACACAGAAAAGCCTTTGAGTGGCTCTTCAGGGAGCAGCCCAGTACAACAGCTGGGGAATTAAACTGCACTTGCACTTCAACCTCAGGCTCTGATTGAACTTCAGCACCAATTCTATCCATCCAACAGCCTTCCAGTGCCCTCGTGTGGCTACTGGCGGCAATTACACGCATCAATCTCAGTAGAAAAGTCCTGCTGAGCCACACAGGGACAGAAAAGTGGACAGAAGGGATCTGGGATGAGTTAGAGGGGAGTCCTCTGCAATTCTGGGAATGAATTAAGAGATGTTCACAGTATTTTCGTGTGAATCACCACAGAACACAAAGATCTGTGTCAGACAGAGCAGTCATCATCATAAAAAACAATGTTCACAGCACATTAAGTTATTAAATAACTAAATGTTTCTTTCATTATTTTCCCAGTAGCTGCATAAAACCCCAAACAGCTCTGAGCAAAAAGATCTGCCCCCAAGGGGTCGGGTATTGAGGTGGGTTTTGTTGTTGGAGGGATGCTTGGACTCTGATCTAGGAGATGCTGTGCAAATAGGATGATTCTGTGATTACCCTGTAAAAATCACACAGTTTTTGGTCTCACACTACACAAACCCCATGAAATTAAGGTTAATTAATCCAAGGAAGGATGTGGGAGCAACACCTACCGCTTCAGTGTGGATTGGGTGCACTGCAAAGAGCAGGGCTGCCACTCTGCTGCTCCTGCTGTCCAGGAACAGCTTGCACACCTTGAGGAACAGCACACAAACCACCAGGTGAAACACCACGTTCAGCAGGTGGTAGGAGACTGCATTTAGCTGGCTGAACAGGTAGTTGAGGCGGAAGGTGAGGACTGTGAGGGGCCGGTAGGATTTGTGGCTCCTCTCCTACAAGAGAACACACAAACTGATCAGTCAGCACCAATGGACAGAGGGATTGGGACTCAAAAATACCTAAAATATATTAATATTTGCATACATGAATGCCCACTCTGTTCTCAGACACCTGCCTTCAAAGGAGAGACCTGAAAATCAGTAACACTGAAAAAAAAAATATTAAAAATCAAGTTATTTTGATGAAAAGTCAACTGACCATTAAAATGTCAAACAGAGAATTATCTCTTTTCTATTTCCACATGAAGTATCATTCAATATTTGGATTACTCTGCAATTACTTGGTTTAGATTAGCATTTTAGGAAATAAAAGTTAGGTGTGCTTAGCTACATATTAGCCACACTACTTCAGTGTCTACCAGCCTGTGTTGCTTGTTACCCCATCCATAAATCCTTTCAAAACTCCACTGGATCCCACCCTCCTGCTCCCACTGTCAACCCCCAGCCTGTAGAGATTTTGCTGAATAGATCCATAAAAAAAGGGGAAAAAATTAATCTAAGAGACCTGGCAGGTGGGGTAGTGGGGTCATGGAAACTTTTGTGGGAGGAGAAGGGGAAGTGGGCAGAGTTGTCCAGTTTCTATCCTGGAGTTAGATGCAGCATCTTAAACATGGTAAATTACTTCAGTTCTGAGCAGTTCTTTTGCTGAACAAAGAATGGAAGTGACCTGTGTCCTGACCTTACCAAGCAAACCAGTAACACCAGCTGATTCCACCCAAAACTCACCCTTCTGCTCAAACCACCTTAGAGAAGTGTCAAAACCCTGCCAGGTTTGGGGTTTTGTTGGTTTTTTTTTCCCCCATTTCCTAAATCCTTCAAACATTTCCCCCTTTACCTCAGACATGGGAGTGCCCCAGAAGTCATTCTGAAAGAGGTTTTTCAGTGGAGTAGAAGGATGCAGGTCTTTGTTGTCCAAGATTGCTGAGACATCATCAAACACAAAGCCACACAAGAGGCTGTTCCAGTAGCAGGCTGCCACCACTCCAGCTAGAACTGCTGCCTCCCTCAGGCTTACATCTGCCATCTTCTGCAACACTTGGCATGGACAACAGCTGAAATAAAGAACAGAAGCTTTAATAGCTTTGCTGGTTCAAAAGTAATTTTCATACAGAGACATCCAGTATATCAAAAAAATACTGATTTTCCATAGCTAAAAATAAGCTTTCCTCAAGCCTTACCCACTGGCTGTTTGAAATAAATGCTCTAATTAAGAATTCTCACCCCAAAAAAGCCCTCTCAGAAGCTGGGTACTCTGCTGCATTTCAGGTTTCACTACAAAACAAGATCACTGATCAGCTGGGAGGTAGTTTTCAGTAGCTCTGCAGCTCAAGGGAATGCTGCAAGCTGGAAAGGATGCAACTGAAGTTCTCTAGAACCTGAGTTTAACATCCTGACATGAAACAGAGTGACCAAAAAGCCAGACAGCACATTCAGTATTCATGGGGTTTAGGTTGCAAAGAGTTTATCAAAATATTGCAACAGTAATGAGAAAAAAAAAAAAAAAAAAGAGTATTTCAGACATTCTGAGGAACAATCAGGAACCAAATGTTCATAAATATCTGTTCAGGAATGGCTCCAGAAGGCCATGAGCAGTAAGAAAAGTTCAACTTGCCATTGAAGCTCACACTTTGCTCCTTTGCATTCTTCACAGAAGTTCATCAAAAGGCCATTTTTTTCCCCTAAGCTCTGCCCATTGCTCCAGTATCACTGAATGTTCCTGTGTCCTGACTAAAAAAACATAATATGGAAAAAAAAATGCATTAAAAATAAAGGTTATCTTACATTTATCTTTGTTCCAAAGCCCTATAAATTATTAAACAGCAGTTTTATGGTTATTTGAAAATCCTGTAGGGGTGACCTGATCAAAAGTTGAAATGACTAGATATTGGGCTGTTGAAAAGCAGTGTTCTCTGGAAGGATGAGGCAGCAACTCCAGGTCAAGAGCTGCTTTTTCTTTCTGATGCCACGTGGATTACTGCCAGCTGTGGTGAGCAAAGGTGCTGGAAAGCTGGAGGCAGTTCAACACTGACTTATTCCTGAGGAAAAGGAGATAACTAATCAAAAACATCCAGCATTCTGCCCCAAATTAGAAGTGGGTGACATCTGTAAGGGCACAGAACAGCTAATATTAGCCAGATAATTGGGATTTATGTAAAAACACCAGTCTTGTGTCTCTCAGGGTTCACACATCACAGCTGATGAATTCAACCAAAAGCCTTTTGTTCAAACTGCAAAAAATAAAATAANTCAGTATACTTCTGATTTGCATTCTAAGGTCTCACTTTCTTGCAATATACTGTAAAGACAGACAAAATTAGGAAAACTACCATTTTCTACCTGGTCTGATGAGAGAGTAGTTTAATGTTCTTGTTGATTCAAAGCATAATTCACAGCTTGGGAGATAGCCTGACTGCCCCCTGAGCTGGGCAAGTGCCAGTTGATGGTCTGTGGAGGAAGAGCTGCAGAGCTCCTACTTGACTGAATGAATTGAGGACACATTTATTACCTAAGTTTGAATTTACACCACTATTGGCCCACCTCATGCAGAATCTACAGCTGAGAACACTAAGCAGCAAGATTAGCCTGGAGACAGAAAGGGAAGGGTGAGGCAGCTGTGGGAAACACCACCTCAGCTGGATAAAACCTCATTTCCTCCAGCTGCATGGCACCCACTGCTGCATTTTACTCTTTTGATGCATGTTTTGATGATATTAGTGAAAAAAACAGGCAATAGCCAGAGCTCTCCAGCAGGTCTGGACTGAAATTTGACTTCCAACTTCTTGAGAACCCTCTACCAGTTCATCTAGTCATCTGCAAGAATTACAGACAAAAAACCACCCCAAAGAAACCACAAATTAACAACAAAAAACCCCAAGCCACGAACAGACTAACCCAGAAACCTAATAAAATAAACCCTAAACTTTTAGAAAAGTAGGAAAACAAAATTATTTCTCTACCAACAGCAGAAAATNCATCCAGCATTCTGCCCCAAATTAGAAGTGGGTGACATCTGTAAGGGCACAGAACAGCTAATATTAGCCAGATAATTGGGATTTATGTAAAAACACCAGTCTTGTGTCTCTCAGGGTTCACACATCACAGCTGATGAATTCAACCAAAAGCCTTTTGTTCAAACTGCAAAAAATAAAATAAAATAAGGAAAAAGTGGAACAAACCACTATGCTAAAGGATGCTGCCATGTCTTTTCTCCAGGCTGAATCCAACACCATTAAAACCTGAGCCAAGATTAATTCTGAACATATTTATTGTGTTGTCAGACCAAAAAAAAATGAATTTTAAANCCCCCTGAGCTGGGCAAGTGCCAGTTGATGGTCTGTGGAGGAAGAGCTGCAGAGCTCCTACTTGACTGAATGAATTGAGGACACATTTATTACCTAAGTTTGAATTTACACCACTATTGGCCCACCTCATGCAGAATCTACAGCTGAGAACACTAAGCAGCAAGATTAGCCTGGAGACAGAAAGGGAAGGGTGAGGCAGCTGTGGGAAACACCACCTCAGCTGGATAAAACCTCATTTCCTCCAGCTGCATGGCACCCACTGCTGCATTTTACTCTTTTGATGCATGTTTTGATGATATTAGTGAAAAAAACAGGCAATAGCCAGAGCTCTCCAGCAGGTCTGGACTGAAATTTGACTTCCAACTTCTTGAGAACCCTCTACCAGTTCATCTAGTCATCTGCAAGAATTACAGACAAAAAACCACCCCAAAGAAACCACAAATTAACAACAAAAAACCCCAAGCCACGAACAGACTAACCCAGAAACCTAATAAAATAAACCCTAAACTTTTAGAAAAGTAGGAAAACAAAATTATTTCTCTACCAACAGCAGAAAATCCATGACCTTACAGTCTTGATATGCCAAAATAGTCTGCACAAAAAAATTCACTGCAAATAAAAAGACACAATGATGTTCTGAGAGCATCTTCAGCTGGGAGCTGAAATGTGGAACCATCCTCTGCCCACAGGGGTTTAGGAAACATTAGTGTGTATTTAGGCAGGAACACTGCTACAATTCCTAAATAAGCACTAGCTCTTTAGCACTCCATAATTAGCTCTCCCAAATGAGCTAAGAATCATGCTGTCTGCCACCTTCCATCAAAAATAGACCCTGTTTCTGTTGATCAGACACATCTTGTGGCACCAAACTTCAAAAACTATATATATATAAAATTTTTCTCCTACTGTGTGACAGGACTTTGACACCCTGAAAAGCTTTAATAACTTCCCATCAATCCTACTCTAAATAAAATGTTCTATGCCAAGTCTTTTTTTAGTTCTTTAGGAAAAATAAAAGACATGGGTAGCAACAGGAATAGAAAATTTGAGAACCATGGCACTTCTGTGTGAAAAAAAAGGTTGTAATCCACCTAATCCAGCTCAGAATTTCCCTAGAAACAGATAGGAACAGATGCAATTGTTAAAATTAATCTCAAATAGAGTCACAATTGCAAAGTTTCAACCTTTTCCAGCTCTGAAAATTCCTGAGAATAATTGACATATTATTATTATTTGCTTTCAGCAACCTTGGGGTGATTGTATTCAGAGTTGAAATACTGCAGTATTATAAACATTACCTTGTGCTCTCCAATCAAATTAAGAAATTTTTGAGGGTTCTCAACTTCTGCCAAATCACATCAAGAAAGTATGGGACTGGACAAGGGAAGTTTTCATGCCCACCTCAAAACCCCTTTTAGTTCAGCACCAATCTTTTCTACTAGCTGCAATTAGAAGCTAGATGTGGTTTCTCCATCCATAAATGTAATTATGTGTATTCTGTTGGCCCTGTAACAGGGCAACACTCAGAAAATGCTGAAATATATTAAATAAAGCACATTAATTGGCATGAACAGCTTGTGAATCTGATGAGGAGGCTCAGACAGAAAGATCTGCTATTCAGAAACATCCTAACATCAATGGATTATTTAATTTTTAATGGATTATTTAATTTTCTATGGCACAGGGGGATCCATTCCCTGAAATCTCAGTTTATAGCAAGGAAGGATTATTCTCTCAATCACAGAATGCTGGGGGGTGGAAGGGACCTAGAAAGATCTAGTCCAACCCCCCTAAACATCAACCCCACCTAGAAAGTCCCTCCTGCTAAGAAATCATTATTTTACACTTAATAATAACGAATATTTATAACATTCATATTTAACAGCATTCATGGAAGACAATCATTTCCCCTTCTCCATACAGCTGGCTTTTCTTACCTAATTAAGAGCTGTAATTAGCCAGTGTGTGGCTGAGGTGCAGATGTCCTTTCAGTGGAGAATTAAGAGTCGTGCCAGGGCTGGAAGCAGCACTTACGTAAGCCTAAGGGGTGCCAAGTACCTCGCATCTTCTCAGCCTTCCTTCACTACCAACGGAGAGAGAAACACAACCGTTCATCACCCGGCAAGCTGCAGGAGCCCACAGACCACCTGCAGTCGCCTCGCCACTGACAAGGGGTCGGGGGAAGGGGTCGGGGGAAGAGGTCGAGGCAGAGCTCGGGCCTGTGCGGCGGGGCAGAGGCCGAGGCCGCAGCGGGAGGCCTGAGGGCCCAAGAGGCGCGGAGCACCGCAGCCCACCACAGAAAAACACCTCATGCAGCAGCTACCCCAGCCCCAATCCTCTCCCCTTCAGCAGAACCCCGCTAGCGGGAAAACGAGCCCGCAAACCGCCGCAACCCACCCTACCTGAGGCCGCACCCGGGACCGCCGCCCGCGGTTCTCCGCCAGGCCCCGGGCCTGCGCACAAACGGCCGCCCACTCACCTCACCCCACCCCTTCCCTCCGCCCGCCGAAGGCTGCCGGGAAACACCCACAGCGAGCCCAGGGGTGGAGCGGGAGCTGCGGGCTCGTAGGAGGCGCTCAGCACGCCGGGATGCGCGACCCGCCGCCGTTACCCTGGTGAAGCGGTTCGCTTGAGCGGGATCGCGGCCTGTCCCTCCCGCCCCCTCTCCCCGCCGTGCCCGGTTAGCACCGTGAGGCCCGTGGTGCCGCGGGAAGGTTGATTTTTCCCCGTGCCGGGGAGGTGCTGGTCCCCGGGAGCGGAGCCGGCAGAGTGGGGATGGCCTGGCCTGGCCTAGCAGCGGCCTCCGCCGGCCTGGGGCAGCGCTGAGGCCGCGGGGCGGGGTGAGCCTGGAGGATGGAGCCCAGAACCGCTCCACGCTGCCCCGCTGCCGGCTGCGGCGGCCCGAACTCCCCGGGGAGCTCCGTGGGCAGGCGGGGAGGGGCGGAGCCGGGCCGCGGGGCACGGCAGAGGCGGCCGGGGGTGGGCAGGGGCTCGGCCGCGGGGCCCGGGGAAGGCTGTGCCCTGGTTTAACTGAACCCTCCGTGAGGCAAAATGAGGGCAAAATTGTGTCTCAGCAGCGTCCTGGAGGGATCCGAGTTAATTTCGGGTCAGGGTAGAGGGGTTGGAAGAAGAACGCTGGGCAAGGTCCCGCTTTGCCTGGGGATCTGTAGTTAGTGTGCCCTGTAAAGCTGTTGGTAAGGAGGATGAGGCTGAGTGATGTAATTTGAACACCAAAGAAGCTTAAATTGGGTCAGTTCTGGTCAACTGAGTCATATCTATGACTGTGCTACACGTTATATACACCTCCATGGATATAAACCAGCTCTTCTACTGCTGCTTCAGTTCTCTGTGATGATAAAGTGTCATCGTGGCAGCTGAGCTGCCTCTTTAGGTGGTTTTCTGTAGCTAATACAGCACATTATTGTTGTTCTAATAGTATTTCAGTATTCCCACCAAACCTTTTTATCTGCCCTTGCTGAACTTTGTAACGTTTGGTTATGTATTTTGGATTCCTTCAGTGAGTCAAGAAATCTTGTGATAGCCAATGTGAAATGCACATCTATTTCATATTTATAAGAGTCATGATCTTGGTGTCTCACCACCCAGATTCTGTCAACTAAAAGCACAGATTCTAGTTGAGGGGAAGGGATCAGCCAAATTATATCATATATATAAGAATCAGATTAAAAAAACTACAGTTGTAAATGTGGCAGAATCTGATTTTTGCTGTGTTGTTATTATTAAGGCTAGAAACAGCTCCAGAGAGTAAAATAATTAACTTTTTTCTTCCTTTTTCAGCTACTGCATAGACTTTAAGGTATAGGAGGAGTCACTATGGTGCACAGCAACTAGTAGGTAAGCAGTAGAAAAAAGCTTTGCACCTCTTTCTGATCAGATTTTTGTTAGTTTACAGCTTATTTGCTGTCCTTTATCCATTCAAGTATTCTCATCAGAAGACTTTAATATTCATTTAGATAGGTATATTTAATATATCTATATATATATCTAAAAATTATATTTTATTATATAATTTAATTCTATTTTAATATAGAATGTAATACAAGAGCTTAATATCTTTGGAATGAATGTGGTGCTGATAGTATCAGACTAAAGCAGGTGCTGCTTATGTTTTAAATGTTTCAAACCATTATTTTTTGACTGTAAGGAGATGCTGATCCTACAAGGGTTGGTTTAAAGGATATCTGTCTCTGTTCATTACATAAAAATAATACATGAAGAGGTGAGGAGGAAGAGAAAAGATATTCAAGTTAAAATAGAAGTTTTCCTGGTTTAGAATTTTAATTTTAACTTTTTAAAGTTAAAATAGAAGTTTTGTGTCCTGGTCTTTGCTGTTAGTGTCATAAATTCATTGAGCCTTCATGATATAAATTTAAACTTAAAAGTGGTTTTACTATAGTCTCCTTGCAGACCAAAATGTGAACTTGAACAGTGTGATAAAATCAATACAGTTATTAGGATTACCTGGTGTGTTTCAGTAGCCAGCTTCCTTTAAACCATTTGACATAAAGTTTATTGGTACTGATAATGCCTGAAAATAGTTTTGTTTTTTTTTTTTTCAGGAGGAAGGGCTGTGAATTCACAATGGCACCCATTTTAGATTGGAAGAAGCTTATGAAGGTTGATGCAGAAGCTCTACCCAGTCAAGAGACACTAGCAGAGAGATTGCTGGAGACCATGTCCAAGGTAGTCAGGGGGGAAAAGGGTTTTGTTCTGCATTCTTCCCTCAACTATCTGGCCCTTCACAGACAGAACTGATTGATTTTATAGATTTTCTGGATATTTGTATTAAAACTCTCTTTCCTTAGGTCGATGGGAAAGACTTGAAAATGGAAACTCCAGAAAAACTGATCCAGCTTTTTAAAATCACTCAGTCACTCTTGAAGGTTTGTGTCAGTCTTCACTCTGCAGACACCTTGGTTTTGTTTAAATTAATAATTAAAAAATTAACACCCTGATAACTCCTAAGAGCATTTATTTGCTCAATAAATTGCACATAATATCTGCTTATAACTGTTGGGACTGTTCTGTGACAGTGGGAAACAAAGTGAAAAGGACTACCTTAGTTATATAATTAGGGAATCTTAGGTTTAAAATGCAAACAAATACCTCAAACATGGTTGATATGTTTGAAGCTACTGGTAATTATAACTTTAAGAGAAGATTTTATGTGCTAGTTTGATGTTTTAGGTTTATGGAACATTATTAATTTATATTAGTAGTATGTCTTTGTTTACTATACTTGTTTTTTCCCCCCAGATGAAAGCTGAAGAGGTAGAGCTGGCACTGGAAGAAGTTGAAAAAGCTGGGAAGGAGCAAGCCACGTGTGGTTAGCAATTCTTTTTATGCTGTTAAATGGATTATTTTAGTGGGTTTTCTTTTGGCTTGGTGTTAACTTTGTGGAACTGAATAAAATGCCAACTGCTCTGAAGTCATTTGCTTCAGTGAAGCCAAATACTTAAAGCCTGAGGTTAACCATTGTTGTTACCTGGTTGGTAATTCCCTTTATTCTATTTTAACAGAAAATCAATACAAAACTAAGGTGATGAAACTTCAAAATGAATTAGAGGTAAGTTTTAGATTTTTATTTTTTTTTTAGTTTATGGAGTGCTTTTTGGTGCTCTGTTTTAAAACTAGGATTTTTTAGTAAAATCAAAAGTTCTGTTTTAAAACTAGTATTCATCTAGTAAAGAGATGTAATAGCCCCATATTTCCACTAATAGTTTGTAGTGGCTGTTGTTTTCTGTGTTGTTTCCTGCTGCTCAGCTGGCACAGAGGGCTGCTGGGGGCAGGGACACTCGCTTCCTACGGGATGAGCTCAGCCAGCTGCAGAAACAGCTGGAACAGAAGGAGAGGCAGCTCACAGACACAGAGCAGCAACTGGAGAAGGAGAAGAAAGTGAATGAGCAGGTGAGAAAGGTTTCAGCTGAACACCTTAAAACTTTTGCCACATCACGTGAGCTGTCAGTGTTCTCAGAAGATCCTCTCAAATGGATTTTCTTGTTCTTTCTGGAGTTCTTTATTCAGTTTGTGCTCTCAGTGAAAGGTTTTCTGTCTTGTTCCAGCTTGCTCTAAGAAATGAAGATGCTGAAAATGAAAACATCAAATTAAGAAGAGAGGTTAGTAAAGAATTCTTGCTGATTTACTGTATTTTTAACTGTATTAATAAGGCTAATGCTGCATTTGTCAAGAATCTGTATGTTTGATTCTGGTTTAGAACGTTTCCTGGTTACTGGTGCAAAGAGAATATAGAATTTTCAACACAAATATGTTCAAGGTGAGGTTGGATGGGGCCTTGAGCAACCTGGTCTGGTGGAAAGTGTCCTGCCTGCTGGAACTGGATGATCTTTAAGGTTCCTTCCAACCTAAACCATTTTATGAATCTATGAAAATACCCTTTTCTCTGTGTGTGTATGAACATGAATTTATAAAATTGATAAGTTAAACAAATTGATTTATTTAAACTTGATTTTAGTTAGCCTATGTTGATTCCTTTTTAGTCTTCCTAAAGCAAAGAAAATTGCTAATATTTTCCATGCTTTGTTCTTTTGGTCTCCTTCTTTCCTTTCTAATCTGAAGAAAAAACTCATAAAGAAAAAGGTGAGGCTTCTAAGTTATTTTTTTAAAAGCAGCCTTTTAGGAATTTTGGATGTTTTTTGACTGTCTTAGCTCTGTGTGTTAGTTTGCTAGAGAAGCAACAGCTTTGCCTTCAACTCTGACAAATGGACTCAAGTTTGTTGTGCTCTCTGTGCAGAATGAGCAGCTACGTCAGGATGTGGTTGACTACCAGAAGCAAATAGATTCTCAAAAAGGATCAAATCTGTTATGGAGAGAGGAGGACTCTGATTACAGATCACAGCTCTCCAAAAAGAACTTTGAGCTTGTCCAGTATTTGGATGAAATTCAGGTAAAATCTATCTATTCATTTTGCTGAATATTTATATATATGGATATTATACATTAAGATCAAGTTGTGGAGTAAGGGAATTAATCATGCAGTTGTGTTCTCTTAAATATATACTCTGCATCTGGCAGGTGTCTTGAAGTTACTGGCAATGGGAGTTTTATTTGCAGTAGGATTTATTGGTAATTGATGATGTGCAGGTGAACTACTCTCTTCTGTGCTTAGAAGACTTTATTTAAGGTAGCTATCAATCAGCACCTTCTGAGATACTAAGATGTACACATTTAAAAATCAGCTTTTTGTTGAATTTCTCAGAGTTTGACTGAGGCTAATGAGAAGTTAGACATTCAGAACCAAGAAATGAGGAAGAACCTGGAGGAATCAGTGCAAGAAATGGAGAAGATGACTGATGAATACAACAAAATGAAAGTAATTGTGCAGCAATCTGATATTATTATGGATCAGTTAAGAAGAGAGAAAGAACAGTACAAATTTCAAGTAAGAACTGCCTCTTGTATTAATGAATGTCATTTATTTATAGGTTTCAAATGTCATAATATTTAAAAACCTTTCAACAATAGTTTGTTCTTAAGAGGGATGGCCTTTCTGCTGTGAAATGATGTGTGATTGTAGTGTTTGTAGATGTACACTGGGTAAACAAACCATGCTTGTGATACAGTATTCACTCAAATGGCCTTTCCAGGTTCAGGACCTTTCAGAGCAGCTGAAAGCAAAGAATGAGGAGGATGATCCACTCATGGAAGCTCTAAATACCAAAGTTGAAGAATGGAAGGTACATTTAAAATACATTTTAATTGGGTTTAGGAATGATTTCCAGTGCTCTGATGTTACTTTTCTGCTTTTTCAGCAAGTCTTGGCTTCAAAAGACAACGAACTCCTTGAGTATCAGCAAATGGTGTTTAACTTGAAAGAGAAAATGAAAATGGCTGAACTGGATGTAGACAGAAACACTATCCTGGGCCTGCAGCAGGTATGGTGTCTTTGAGAAATCACCAGTCACTAATTGTGCTAGGGACCCAATGATTATTTTGCCTCTCACAGTTTGCAAACACTTTCATATTTCTCTTTGGTAACTTTTGCCTCATTTTTTCCTCTTTCTTTTATTTTTCCTGCTTTGCCTGTCTATCCCCAACTTCTAGATAATATCTGAACTCTATGTTGTAAGTACAGTGCATTTGATGTTCTAGACATGGTTTTGTGTTAGTTTTTTATGTCTCCATTTGCCTTGTGGTGTTCTGTGTTGGTAGCTTGCCTGTAAAGAATTCTTCTTCAGAGGAGTTTCTTCTTGTGTCTGTGCAGGGTGTGCAAGAGAGAGATGCTCAGATAAAGCTGCTTACTGAGCAGCTTGAACAGTATACCAAAGAAATGGAACAAAATGCTTTGGTTATTGAGGAGTTAAAAAACAGTCTGCAGAAAGATAAAGGTAACACGACCATTTCATTTTCATCTCTATGGGAAGGAAAAGAAGAAAGCAGAAATCTCCTGTGCATTCTTTCTACAAATGCAGAAGAAATGTTTGCAGTATTTGAGTGATTAATCTTGGTGGGTTTGTTTATTTCCACTTATTTTTGAGAGTATTCATAGTATTTCAGTGGATTTTATGGGTAACACAGTGAATAATGACACTATAACTGGCCTGTGAGTGTGACATGTAAAGTCTCAGCTATCAGGAATTGCAAGTGAGTAGCATGCAGTGTAAAATAAGTTCTGATGTCCCTTACATGCACTTAATAATTAACTAATATAGTTTGAATGACTGAGAGGGGGAAAAAAATAAACAACTTGCATGTAGTCTTCTGTAACTAGATAATTCAAAAGAGAAAAAAATCTAGATCTCCTTTCTAAGCTCATCTGAAGTGTTTCTTTCTGGAACTGTAACCAGATCAAGGTTTTCCTTTGCAGGTCCCTCATCTCTTGCTCAGCAGAATCGTATTGGGGACATCCAAGCAAAGCTAAAAATGCTGGAAGAGAGAACCCAGGAGGCTGAGAAATCAGCAGAATTAGCAGAAGCAGATGCTAAGGAAAAGGACAAAGAGCTGGTTGAGACTCTGAAAAGAATGAGAGACTATGAACTGGTAAGCAGCTTGGCAGAGGGGACAGGCTATTTCATTTTTAGGAGATCATTTTGTGCTTCCATTTTTTAATTAACTATATTCTTACTGGAAATTAAACTAATGCCTTCTGATGCTGGGTGGATTTCTTTTTCTTTCATCACAACAGTTAGTGGTCACTAACTACATTCCAGAGAACTCATCAAAAAATAGATTTGTAGAATCTGCTTTTTATTCAGTACCTTTATCATTATTATCATGGTGAAGAAGAGTGGCACAGGTTGAAAAACATTCTTTTTTTCCCCCTGTAATGAAGCAAGACAGGTTCATCCTTTTATTTTCTTACATCTTCTCTTGGTTGCTTTGTTTTTACTTTGCTTTTGGGTTTTGACAGGGAATATATGGTTTGGAAGAGGCTGTTGCTGAAATAAAGGATTTAAAAAAACAAATCAGTATACGAGATCATGAGATTGAAGCATTGATTAAGGAAGTCAATAAACTTGAACTGAAAATAAATGATTTTCTGGATGAAAATGAAGAACTCAGAGGTCGCTTAGGTATGCTGGGGAGGCTGCTCCATGGGGTTTNATAAAAATATATATAAACATATATATTTCACTATCAGCATATTATTTTTAAATTCTACTTTGTTATTTAAACTAACTGCATTATAATAATGAGTAACATTAATTTTGCACCTTAATGAATAATTCTACAACATATACTGTATTTTAGGTCTTGAGCCAAGGACAATGATTGATTTGAATGAATTCAGAAGCAGCAAAGCACTGAAGCAACAGCAATATAGAGCTGAAAACCAGATTCTTTTGCAAGAGGCAAGTGATAAATCCTTTTTTTGTGTAAAAGCTATATAATACAAGTGTATTTGAAAAAATACACTTATCTGTGAATAATAACATGCAGATTGAAAGGCTAGAAGAGGAAAGAATTGAACTGAAAAAGCAGATTCGTAAGTTGGCTCAGGAGAAAGGAAGAAGAGTTGCAACAATAGGTAGGATATTTAAAATCATTATTACTATTCTAAACTACCTTTCAAAAACATGCTGATTCCCAATCAATCTGTAGAATGTAGGTTTTTCAGAAATCATTTGATTTTATGCCACCCAGGGAAACAGATTGTGCTCCAATGGGAAGGTTTACAGTTCCTTACCTAGTGGGTAGAAAACTAGAGCTCAGGTGAACCCAACAGAATAGATTTCCTTGTTGGAGACCAATTACAAGAGAATAATGTTTTTTGGACATTGATTTGCAAATAGGATTGGATGCTGGTGATGAGCAGATAAGTGACAGCTTTACTGAAGAGAAGGGAGTGGATATGAGAAGGTTGGATTTCTTGAACAGACATGATATTGCTGAGCTCAAAGCAAAGGTAGGTTCGCAAAGCAAGTTGATAAGCATTTTGTGACATACCTCCAGAGATTTGCTGATCAAGAATATGCTAAATAGTTAATAGTAAATCTTGAAAGATGCAGAAGCCACAGTGCAGGCAGTAGAGGGTGTTAAAAAACCCAAATCTGGATGAATAGGTGTTTAATTTTGGTTTAAATTAATCTTTTAATGAAATGTTGTTCCTGTGAAGATGAGGCTTTTTCTTTGACTGTTGCCTTCTGCATAATACTTGATTTTGGTTTACATACTATGTCATTTCACTGTTGATTATATGTGGATTAGCAATATTTTTCAGCATTCATTCCCATTTAAGCACAGAATCTTAATGAAAATTTCAATACTAAAATTGTTGAAAGACAATTTCTGATTTTCATTTGTTCCTTTCTTTAGAATGAGTATCTTGCAAATGAACTAAATACAAGAGAGAGTGAACTGCAGAAGAACAGGACAGTAATAACTGAACTTCAGTCTAAATGTAAGTTGCAATCTGGTTTAAAGCTAGGGCACATTTGCAGGTATCTGCAGCTGATTTGCTTATCTAGGTGTTCTGTGCTTGTGACCACAAATAGCTGACTTTGCAGTGTCTGAAATGCAGTTTACTTTGTCATCTTTCACAGTGTGAATTGGTCCAGGTGTGGCCACAAAATGCAATATATCAAAAAGGGCATTTTGTTATTGTTCTGTTAGTATTTCTCCAGAAAAGTACTTACCTGGATGTTTCTAAAGCTGGACTTTTAACTCCCTAAGCATTCTATCTACATATAATACAAACATTATATTTATATCTCAAACAAACAAGTATGAAACATCACAGAAAACCTTAACTCATTTTTCCAGTGCTTTCAGACACCTTTACAATTTGTATTACAGTAAAAGGACTATCAGAAGAGAATAAACATCTTGAACAAGGAATGAAAGACATACTGCAAGCTGTCAAGGAAATGCAGAAGGATCCTGGTGTGAAGGGAGGAGAAACAGCCATAATAATCCCTAGTCTTGATCGTTTAGTTAATGTAAGCTTGCTTTCTTTATTATTTTTTACCTTTAGAGGGTTTACAGGCTTTTTTTTTCCCCTCCTCAATTATTTACTGTATAATAAAATAGCAGCTTCCTTATCCCTAGGCTTCTTTTGTTACAAGTAACAGTGTGATACCTCTTAAAAAATGCAAATTAAAATTAGATAGCAACAAAAGGTTACCAATAAAAGCAATAAACCAAAATATTCTTCAGTTGGATAAGGTAAAACTGTCTCTGGCATCTTATTGTCCCAGTCATAAAGCTAAGGGAAAAGTGCATGGGTATGTCTCTATCTATAGATATAGAGTATAGGTATAGAGATAGGTATATCTCTATCTATAGGACCTGTGGGAAATGTTTAAGAAACATTCTTCATTCAGATATTTTACAACAAACCCTGTGCTTTTACAGGAAAATATAACCAGTTAAATCAATATATATGGGAAATATCAGGAAAGTGTGGCAGATTTGAAGGCACTGACATGTTGACATTTTCTAATTTCATGTAGTTCTACACTTGAGGACTCCAGCTGATAATGAAAAACACAGCTTTTCTGCACTTTTTTTCTCCTTTCTGCATTTTTTTCTCTCCTTTGTCAATTGTTCCCTGCATTAGGCAATGGAGTCAAAGAATGCAGAGGGCATCTTTGATGCCAGTGTGCACTGGAGAGCTCAGGCTGAGCAGCTTACAGGACGGAATGAAGAGCTGAGACAAGAACTGAAGCAGGCTCAGAAGGAGGCAACCAGTCTCTCTAATCAGCTGGCAAATGCAAATGCAGAGGTGCACACTTCTTTTTATTCCTCTTATTTTGTTCTTGAAAAGTGGCTTTACTGCTCATTTAGAATGAAACCACACAACCTAAGAATTTAGCTTATGTTAACAGTGTGAATTGTAAAAATCTTCAATATCTACGTTGGCTCTGCCAATTTGTCAATTTTAAGTTTAGATTTTTCTCTTAAAGTTATTTTACCCTTGAAACACTGTGTTAACACACCTATTGTCTGGGGAGAGCTGTGCACAAGGAAGCTCACAGATTTCCTTAAAAAGCCAATAGTCTTGCATTTATAAATAACTAAGATTTAAGTGCTTTCAAATGATAAATCGTTCTCTAAAAAACTATCTTAAATTGTACAATTGATTCTGTGGAATGCAGAATTAGGTGGTTAATAGTGATGTAGCACAGGAAAAAAATATATTTTCCATTTTTATTTAATTGAATAGCAAGAGCTGCTTCTTTCTGGTTTGGTTCCTTCTCTGTAGATTGCACAACTGAAAAATGAACTTCAGTCCTCACGTCAGACCAAAGGTGACAACGTTGTCTTCAGAACAGTGGATCTCCCAGAAGGAATGGCTCCTTCCAGTGTGAATATCATTAATTCTCTGAATGAATATCTGATACATCTTCTCCAGGTAACTAACTTGCTCTTGGATGTACAGAATATTTGTTAGCATAGAGCTGCTTCCTCTAAAACCTGCTACCCTGCCATGTACAGAGATGGGAGAACTCTCCATAATTCCTTTCAAGTTCTGACATCCAGGAAACTCAGACTCTTCTGGTTGGTTGGTTTCATTTGGGTTGGGTTTTTTTAAGCTCTAAGTATTTTGCTGTATTGTAAGCTTGGAAAATCATTATATTTTGACAACAATTCAGATGTTATTATTTCTAAAAAATTCTCTTACCAGTGTCTGGATTCCCCACCTGAGTCTGCGTGTGCAAATCCTCTTCTGAATAGTTTTTCTCTATATGGAAAAAAAAAGTTTCTATTTATTTTCCATTTGAATTTTCATTCCGTTATTTGCCAAAATATGTCAGCATTTGTAAAAAGAGGCATTAATACATTGAAACCAAAGCCAGTGATTTCCAGGAGAAGCAGAGCAGGCAAGTGTATAATAAAAGAAGGATTGACCCTTTGAGAATTGGAGTAAAAAGAAATTACCATTTTATTATACTTAATTTTTTTTGGTAATGTCTATGTTGATTAGAGAATATTTTTCAACTACAGATGGTTATAAAGGAGAAGAGGATTTGGGAAAATATGAAGAAAACACCACTTTGCAGTTAGACATTCAATTAACATCCTTCATGAGCTAGTGGTGTTTTGAACTCTGAGGGCTGGGGTATGCATATTAATCATTTGAGTATTTTTCTTTGGAAAACAATCATCAGGAACTGGAAAAGAAAGAGCAGCTTCTTAAGCAACTGGAAGAGGCAGCAGAGAACTCCAAGAGGAAATTTGCAGTGCTCAGACACCAGCAAGGCTTGCTCTATAAAGAATATCAAAGGTAACTCTTCTGTTAATTGCACATTTGCCCTTTCTGAAGCTTTAATAATTTTGCCTCTGAGATTTGCTGCTGTGTTTAGTTATTTGAAGTGAAGAATTCTGCTGCTCTTGGGTGTGGACTCCATCCATTTTCTGTAGTCCTGTAAAGCTGAGCTGATAAAAGTCTGCTCATTTCCAGGCTGACAGCAATGCAGGTGCCAGTTGCAGACCTGATGTTTCCAGAGAGGTGCTTCATGTGGAAGTATTTTTATTTGCACTTCTATTTTTATAATCTCCAAGAGAGTAATTAATTTGCAATACAAGTATGGGATTTAAAGCAGGTGAAATCCCATGTGTGTATTTTGGGGAAGGAAGGCATCTCTATCTCTGCAACAGTACATGTGTGAAGAAGAGATAACACATTTTAACTTCATTATTTTCATCATTAAACCACCTTCAGCTTAAAGAGGGTAGTTGTTCAGTAATCCATCTACAATTTATAATTATTTTTCAAATTACTACTAAAAATAAGTGTCAAGGTTTGCAACATTTCAGAGTTGCTGGTTTAGTTTTGAAAATCATCAAGCCTTTCATCATTCTAAATGAAAATGTTTAATTACTGTTTTAGTCAGAGGGAAAGCTGGCAGAAAGAATCAGAAGACATCAAAGAGGAAAAGAAAAAGCTGGAAGAGCAAAAGGAACAGGATGCTATAAAAATAAAGGCATATTCTGTAAGTAATGTTGTTGTTTTCATTTTTCAGAGAAGTTTTAATCCACAGAACAAAGTTTTTAATCCAGTACTCTAATTTGTTAGAGTACTATTTTGACTATTGCTATTAGTCATTGAGATGGATTTAGCTTCTATTTCTTGTAAGATTTCAAAAGCATTAATTTCTATTTTCTTTTCTTGCAATAGAATATTGTATACCAGTGCACATGGTGTGTGTGCAAAGTTTTCTTAGCAAAAAGAAATTATTTCAGACAGATTAATGGGATTTTTACACTTAAAAAACGAAATCGTTTTAACCACATTTCCTTACAAAAAAATGTTACAGAATTTACTCAGTGCACTTGAGCTGGATCCTGATGAAGCAAAAAAAGTACTTGCAGAAAATAACAGAAAAATGACTGTTTTGCAAGTGAATGAAAGGTCCCTGAAAAGGCAGTACAGCACTGTGCTGGAAATGGAACGACACCTGAGGAAGGAAAATGAGAAGCTGAAGTGTGAAATAACACACATGGAGGCTGCAGTCACAGGCAGGATTGGAAACCTGCAACGATTCAAGGTACAGTGTCTAGCAGCACACCTTTTAGTTTACACCTTGGCAATACATACATTGTTCTTGCTAGCAATTTAGTAAAACAAACCTGTGTTGTGTTGTAAAGCATTTTATTAAATGGTCTGATTTTTCTCTGGAGTAATTTGAATTTTTCTCTGGAGTAATTTGAATTTTTCTCTGGAGTAATTTGAATTTATTTTTTTTTCCTCTGGAGTAATTTGTTTTTTTGTCTGGAGTAATTTGGATTTTTGTCTGGAGCCCTGGTGACACATGATGTTGAAATTTTTCCTAGGAAATGGCCAGCTTTAAGATTGCTGCTCTGCAGAAGGTGCTGGATGGCAGTGTGCCCCTGTCTGAGCTAGAGCTGGCCAATAAGCAGTACAATGCATTAACTGCCAAGTACAGGGATATGCTGCAGAAGGAGAACTTGCTTGTCCAAAGGACAACCAGCATGGAACACATGAAGGTAATGTTTGAACTGCAAGGGGAAAAAAAACATCTTTATACATTTATTCTGCATTGCTTTTTGTCCTCAGCAAAAAGAAGTGCTAGAAGTGTATGTTTTTAGTATGAAAACAGATTTTTTTTTTTTCATTCTAAACACTAAGAATCACATTCACTGGTGATAAACATGAGAAATGCTAAATGTCAAGTCTTCTCTCAATGGTTTGCTGTTATATTGCCATTTTTTTTTTGGTCATACAGCACGAGAATGAATCCTTGAAATCCCAGATCAATTTATTGACTAAGGAGCTGGAGATCACCAAAGAGAAACTTCACACTGTAGAACAGGCCTGGGAGCAAAGCACCACACTGGGCAAGTATCAGAGTTCTGCTGCAACACAAAAATCTAATTACATGTCCTGTATTAAATTAAGATTTTACAAAGTTAAAATATCTGTATCTTCAAGTGAAACCTGGTTTGTCTCTTTCATTAATTGCAGAATAATGATAATATTTTATTCAAATTAGATACTTTTCAGGCATGTAATAAGACATGATAACCATCCCTTCAGGTAAAAAAAAATAACACAGGTATTTTAAAGTTTATGTGACAGAGAGAAAACAAAACTCATGCTCTGTTTCAGGGTGCAAATCATTTCCATGGCTGAAATCCTGTGTATTCCCTAATTGAAGTTTATTTTTTCATCTAGGGGATGCCAGTGCCATGGACAAGGCCACAAAAGCAGTAACCAACAGTGAGATTTTGTCCATTTCCAAGAAAATCACCATGCTGGAGATGAAGGAGCTGAATGAGAGGCAGAGAGCAGAGCATGCCCAGAGGATGTATGAGCATTTAAGGAGCTCTGTAAAGCAGCTGGAAGATCGTAATTTAGAGCTGGAAAGCAAGTTTGCTGAGGTAAATCTGTTGAGATTTAACAAGTTTTGACATCTCTTGAAAGCATCTTTTGACCTTCACAAAAAGTATTTTATATCATGAGTGGCAAAGAAGTTCAGAAGCAAAATGCAGCTGCTTTGCAGAGCTGGAAAATGCCAGTGCCATGATTTTGTTTCAGGATGGTTCTGTCCTCTCTGGCTGCCAAACATTATCTCTAGTAATATAGGACTGGAAGAGAATCTGAGGATTCTTAATATTCCTGTTATTTCCAGCTTAATTCTGTTAATTAATGAAAGTTGTAAGTAATAGCAGTTTAAGAGCTGATAACTAAATTGTCCACTAGGTATCTTCCAAACTCATAAATCTACCTCAACACAACTGTTATTTTTCCATCTAGTACAGCCTCAAATATGTGAAGTGTAGATAAGATTAAAGGTAAGATAAAGATAAACTGCATTTTTTTTTTGTTCTTGTAGGAAATCAGTTATTTTATGAAGGAGTATCAGATTAATCTGCCACAACTGTGTTTACCAAATTAATTCCCTAGGCTTCTCTCAGTGCTGTTCAGATCCCTCTTTCCTTAGTGTTCTTTGGTTTCATTGAAACATTGGTTTCTCAGTATTTCATAACAGCTTGAAAAGTCAGCCTGCTTCAAAGAATTCCTTAAAAATAATTTATTTTCCAAAGAACAAAAGGACTACATGATGATGTCTCAGCACTTGTTTGTGTTACCAATCCTGATATAATAGATATATAGATACTATAGATACTACTACAATACTACCAATTGAATTTGAGTCTGCTTTTGTTGTTTTTTATTTTGAAGCTCACCAAAATCAACCTTGAGGCCCAGAAGGTAGAGGAGGAATTAAGAGATGAGCTCTCCAAGAGTGTCAGCAAGGCAGTGAGTGATGCAGACAGACAGCAGATCATGGAGCTGGAGAAACGGGAGGTGGAGCTCAAGACTGAAGTCTCAAAGTAAGTGTTTTTACAAAATTAATTCTCTGTTTAATAACAGATTATTTTCAGTGACTGGTTTGTTGTTTATGCCAACTTTGGAATTGAAAATGAAGCATTGAACTCACAGCTATCAAGTAATTAACTTCATTTTCCTTTGAACAAGGAATGAAGTGCTGGCCTGGGTGGATGTGGGTAAGTCTGTCCTTAGATACTCATTACTAGGGTTTTTTAACCAATTAATTAGTTTGATTCTGTGCCACTACCTCCCTTAAATGTATCAAAATCCCATCAAAGAAATGGGAAAGAAATTCTTACTTTCAGAGTCATAGATATTTCAGAGATTAAACTCAGCAAGGGTGCAGGGGATGAGGGAGGTGCCTTCTACTTAAACCAGATTAACTTTCTGTGCATGAGTTGTAAGTCTTAAGCTTTTAGATATGTTGATTGAGACATTTCTTTTTGAGTATATAACTGAAATCCTGTAACATTGCTCAACCAGCCCAGTCTGTGGAGATATTTACACTGAAAATGAGTAATTGGACTTGGGGAAGCAGAGAAATGAATTGAGAAAAAATTGTTTTGAGCATTTATGCTCTCAAGTGGGAGAGAAATGGAGGAGAGAGATGCTGAGTTGAAGTAAAAACCATGTTTTGCTGGGGTAGGTAACTGCTAAAACTCTTCTGTGCATGTCAGGAGAATTCCTGGGAAAAATTGAGAGGCAATATGGAAGAATTTTCATAACAAGGGCTCTAGAGTAGTAAATAGTATGGAAAAGAACAAAGCCTTCAAGTGTTTGGATATGAGGAAACACAGCAAACTTATTGTCTTTGTCTCCTCTATATAGAAACACTTGAGAATCTTACATTAGTGTACATAAAGTTGGAAGAGAACTCCAAGATCATCAAGGCCAGCACTGTGTGGCCACTGGACCATGTCCTGAAGTGCCCCATCCTCCCATTTTTAACTAGCCCAGGGATGGTGACTCCACATTCCCTGGACACCCTGTTCCAGTGCTGAACCACTCATTCACTATAAGATTTATCCTAATCTTTTTACCCACTCTAAACTGCTGCTGGTGCCACTTGTGGCCATTTGCTGTTGTCCTGGGTGAGCTGTGTGGGTCAGGAAGTGGTTTTGAGTGACACAGTGCTGTGTGTTTTCCCTGCAAGGCTGAGGGAGCTGTGTGATGTGGCAAGCATGCAGGTGGAAGCTCTGGAGGCACGCCAGCAATGCAGAGATAAAGAAGTGGAGTCTCTCAGAATGCAAATTCTAGACTACCAGGTACATTTCAACCCTCATTAGCACAAAACTTTGGATTTTTTTTTTTCCCCCTGAGTGAGGAAATAAAGTAATTTTACAGTGAATTAGGAAACTGCAAAATAATTTCAGAAGGATCTTAGCAAGCTGGTTCTTGTAGCAGTTCTGTATTACATTAATTTTTCCCTGCTCCATTTTTTTTTTCCCATTTCTAGACATAGAGCCATGGCAAATCCAGAGCTTTTTACCATGTTATTTAGGCAATATTGAATCCCTTATGAATCATAGCTCATGGCCAATATTTAAATATCAGGAGACATGGGTTTTTACAAGGCAAAAAATGTAACAATTACTTAGGATTTGATTTCATGTTCTAGAATGGTTTGAGTCCCTAAACACAACACTTGTGTCAGCAATTAGATAACCATATTTACAGAGTTTAGCTACACATTTCTTCCCAGCTCTTGGTATTTTGGAAAGATATTTTTAAGATTAGTGACTAAAAAATGTATTTCTATAATGTGGCTGTGGAAACAAAACCAAAAAGCTCATTTTAGAGGCTAATTTTTGCTCAAACCTATGGAATAAAATACAAGCAATGTGTAACAAAACAAACACCAGATTGTTAATGCAGGATATACAGAAATATAAACAATTCCCAAGTGAAAAATGACTTTGTCCTGTGGATTTTGTTGCTTAGGCCCAGTCAGATGAAAAAGCAGTTATTGCCAAACTGCATCAACACATCCTGGCCCTTGAGGGCAGTGAGTGTGCTGCTGGGGGGAAGCTGGAGCAGCTTACATCCAAGCTGCAGAAGATGGAGATCCACACTCTCCGTCTGGAGCAGAAGCTGGATGAGAAGGAGCAAGCTCTGTATTTTGCCAGACTAGAAGGAAGGAACAGAGCCAAACACCTGCAGCAAACAGTTCAGTCCCTGAGGAGACAGTTCAGTGGGGCTCTGCCTCTAGCACAGCAAGAGAAGTTCTCCACCACAATGCTGCAGCTGCAGAATGACAAGCTGAGGATCCTGGAGGAGGTTCAGCACGCCCAGCAGGAGAGGGGGAAAGCAGAGAACAGAGCCCTGGAGATGGAGTTAAAACTCAAGAGTCTGGAAGAATTAATAAGTGCATTAAAGGATGCAAGAGGAGCTCAAAAGGTTTGCTGGTTTACAGCTTGGGATTGCTTTCTTCACCTCAGCTGCATTTCCATTGCATTTCAGGGCAGTTTATTCCCGAAACATCTTTTGGAATGTAGAAATTAATCATTTCAAACTAGAATATGGCAGCTATCACTTTTTGTTTTCCTTTTTATTACAGTAATCCATCAGTAGTCACTTGCCCTGTAAAAGCCAAGTGCAGTCAGATCTATTCATTCTCTTTTAGACCAAACTGTGGCATAGGAAGTATATTAAATTGTGAATTAAATGGTGAATGGAATCAAATTATGAATGAAATTATATTAAGCAGAGTAGCAGCCTGAAGTTCAGTTGCATGTGCAGTCCAAATTCATGTCTTCTTAAATAAATCAAGGGGCAATAATTGAGGCAGCATGGGCAGAAATGTTTTATATTCAATCCTCCTTAATCATATTTTGTTGCTGAGAACTGAGGAAGGCTTTCCTGCTTCCACAGCCCTGGGAGTAGTAGGATGTGGGTCTGTCTGTCATGATCTCTGTGACAGATGACAGTGGCTGTAGCACTCTAGGCATGGGTTAATTTTAAGCCAGTTGTCAAATGTTTTTTTCTGGAGCATTTTCACTCAAATCCTAGAGTCATTAAGGATGGAAATGACCCCTTACTCTAGGCAAAACCTTTGCCTCTCCACTTGTTTGCTGTGTTTTTCAGCCATTCCTCTTGCAGTTCCATACTCTTGCTATGGCTCCTCACTCAAGGGAATTGAAGAAGCTTAAGAAAAGTCTTTTTTCCTGTGGGTTTGATAAGTGCCCTGATGCTTCAAAGCCAGCTGGTAAATTCTCATCCTGTGTCCTTCATTGCTAGGTGATGGAATGGCACAGGAAGATGGAGGAGCTCCATCTGCAGGAGCTCAAACTCCACAGGGAGTTAGTCAAGCAGAAGGAGGAGATGAAGTATTTGCACAATATCATTTCTGAATATGAATGTACAATCAGTAACCTGGAGGAAGAAATTGTTCAGCAGAACAAGGTGTGTATTTCTGCATGCTCCTGGAAAAACAGCCTTTTGCTGTCTCATCAAGTGATTTGAAAGAGGAAGTTTTTAACAGACATTTCTCTCTTGGTTCCAAATTCTTCTTAATAGCAGAGTATTTTACATTTTGAGATGTCATTTTTTTTTCTGGTTTAAATTGGCTATAAAATTTGCTTTTAATAAATAAATATTGCCTTTAATCCCATTACCTTTAATAAATAAATGAATGAATGAGTGAATAAATAAATCAAACAAGAATAAAACCTCTTATCAAACCTTTGTGAACAGTTTCATGAAGAAAGGCAGCTGGCTTGGGACCAGAGGGAGGTGGAACTGCAGCGCCAGCTGGACCTGTATGATCACCAACATGAAGTAGTTAGCAGAGCTCTGAAGGTAAATGCTCTGAATTAACTCAAAACAGCTTCACAAGCCCAGTTTTCAGCTGTTGCATTACATGGATATTAATATTTCTGTGCAGCTGGAAGATGCTACAGAGCCAGTTGCAGACCCTGGCTTGCCACTGCCACAGCAACTGGAGTTGGCTTTGAGGAAGATTCAGGAGCACACTAGGACAATCCTGGAAACAAAGGCAAGCTGTCAATCCCTGGAAGAGGTAATTAAATGTTGTGGTATAAAGGGACAAAGCTGGTATTTCTATTGAATTTTTTTAGATAATGAGCAACCTTTTATAGGTGTCAATTGTGTTTAAATCCCTTAGAGAAAATCTAAATACTATAAGCACACCATGACTAAAATACTTTTTTAATTGGAACAAATTATTATTGGAAATGACTATTTGGGATTGTTCATTTAACAGGGTAAGATGATCTTGCTGTACAAAATTGACTACAGCTAGTTAAATTTAGCATTAAATTTAACAAGTAGCACAGCATCAAATCCTTTCATCTTGGGTTGCTCAATTGAAATTCTCTTACAGAAAATATTTTGTGGTTCTTATGGAACTGGAAACTCACCAGCTTTTTTATTTGTTAGCACAAAATTAGTGCAGAAGTGTCTTGGGCCAAGAAAACATGTATAAAGACATGGTGATGTTATTCTGTAACCTCATCTCATGGTGATCCTGTATAACCAGAACCAAGTGCAAATGTTTCATGTTTAGAAGTCCATTTAGAGAATTCTTTCTGGTACATGTTTGGAAAAGTAAGATTTTTTTAGTGTTTGATTTCTGGAAACACAACAATTACTTCTCCTTGCAGAAATTAAGAGAAAAGGAAACTGCTCTGAGGAAAGCTGAACAAAATGTTTTATCAAGAGACAGAGTTATAAATGAACTCAGACGTGGATTGCCTGCAGCATCACAGAGAGAGGAAATCAAGGCTAAAGCAGGCAAAGAAGAGGATCCAGAGTCCCATCATGCCATCAAAATTGCACATCAGACCATTGCAAACATGCAAGCAAGATTAAACCAGAAGGAGGATGTGCTGAAAAGATACCAGCAGTTGCTTGCTAAAGCAAGAGAGGTAGCTCACCTTTTTGCACAGCAGTTCTTACACTTGGAAGTTGTTTTGGTTGATCCTTTTTTATCACATTACTGGTTACATCTCTGCAACTAGGCAGTTGGTCAGAACCAACACCTGTTTAATGCACAGCTTCAAACTACAGTGGTAGATTTTGTTTCCAACAGTGTTAAAAAGGAAAACCCATCATTTATTATAGGAAGAAGGAGAGAATTTTTTAAACTGCTAGAATTAGAGGAGAATTTGGAGAGCAGTACTGAGCAATGAGTGAGCAATCAGCACAGAGGTACTGGAGTGTCAGGATTTTCTGGAATATTGTGCATCATTAGAGTTAATTTTTTTTTCTTTGGAACTAACAGGAACAAGAGGAAATAGCAAAGAAGCATGAGGAAGACCTTCGAGTTCTACACCAGAAGTTAAATTTGCACACTGACAATTCCCTTAATAAATTTAAACAGACTGCTCTGGTGAGTTGTGTGTTTGTGGGATTAGTGCAGTTGTTCCCAGGGGATGCTCAGTGTGAGGAAGAGGAGGCTGAGGGGAGCCCTCATCACTCTCTAAACTCCCTGACATTGCAGAGAGGCTGGTGCTGGGCTCTGCTCACAGGTAGTGCCAGAAGCAGAGGGGCTGGATTCAGCTGCTCCAGAAGAGGGGCAGACTGGGCAGGAGGAAAAAGAGCAGCCAGAGCCTGGCACAGGTTCCCCAGGGAGGTGGTTGAGTCCCCAGCCCTGGGGGTGTTTGGCTGTGGGTTTGAGGGCCATGGTTTGGGGTGAACTGTGCAGAGCAGGGTGATGGTTGGACTGGGTGATCCCAAGGGGCTTTTCCAACCTGACTGATTCTGTGATTCTAAATATGTTAGATACTAACACCTGTTGATATTCAGGATTGAGTTTAAAACAGATCAGTCATGCTTATCTTTGGTTTCAAGCTTAAAATGCTCATCCCCTGCATTTGTGTTTTGCAGGAGTTAGTGAAAATGAGCTCTCCATCCCTTTCCAACAACACAGACTCCCTCCGCTTGGCTGCCATGGAGCAAACTGTGGCAGAACAAGATCATTCTCTTGCCTCACTTGTTGGGAAATTAAAGAAAACTTCATCTGATTTGGAGAAACAAAAACAAATGACTTTAATGAAAATCAAAGAGTTTGAGAATATCAGAGCCCAGTAAGTTTTCAGGCTGTTAATGGAAGGGACTATTGGAAGGGAACAGTCAGTTTTATTTGCTACTCTAGGAGAAATTAGTTTGCTGAGTTTAAGGTTTAGCTAAAAAAAGCTACCTCAAAAGAATTCCTGTAGTTGGGAATTGTAAATTATTTTTAATTATTAATATTTTTTGTAGCTCATCAGGGCTAATATTGCAAAAGCATGGCTTGGGAAAACACCTTTCAGTTGTTAGCTTTGCTCCACTCAGTGAAGAAGGAATTATTCAAGGAGTCTTGCTATGAGAGTTGTCTTTTAGCTACTCTGACACTTAGTTTGTAGGATTTTTGGCTTTTTTGTGTGTTGGGTTTTATGTTCATTTCTGTCCATTTGGGCTGGCTGCCTAACAAATTTCAACTCATGAAAATTTAGCCCTTGTTGAAAAGAATAAAAATACCAATAATAAAAAATATAACACTGTGCCCTTTGTTAGTTATTTGAAGTTTGCCAACTGAATTCTTGTACTCTATTAATGATTTTTTCCCCTTTTTTTTCTTAATTAGGCTTCAGGAAAAGCACCTGGTTGATGTGGAACGACTAAAAGATGAAGCAAATAACTTGAGGAATGTGTTATCTCAGAAAGAGAAGGAACTGGCAGATGTGAAAGCTGAACTAGAGGTCCAAAAAGCAGCAAATAACAGAGCCCCCTCAGCTACACTGAAGAACCTGGTGGAGCAGCTGAAGAACCAGTTGGCCATCAAAGAGAAGCAGCTGAAAGTTAGTCAGAAAAAATTAATCCCTGTGTCATAGAGTGTTTCATGTTCTCAGTCTCTGTGTCCTAAAAAGTTTGATGTTACTTAATGCTTACAAATTATATAGTACAGCAGAAGGTAGAATAGAATTGCATAATAATAAATTATAGTTACCTGTTCTTATTGTGGAATGTTCATATGAACAGATTTTTCACCTAAAAAAGCTTGAATTTCCTATTTTCAAGTTGTGGAATGTTATATGAACAGCTTTTTTCACCTAAAAGAGCTTGAGTTTACTATTTTCAGGTTGTGTAATAGCTTTTTTCACCTAAAAAAATCTTGAATTTCCTATTTTCAGGCTCTGAGCAAAGCCCTCCTGGAACTGCGAGCAGAAATGACTGCTAATGCAGAACAGCAGATCATTTCTGCTGCATCTCAGAAAGAGGCAAATATGAATGTGCAGGAGATAGTTGACAGAGAGACCAAGGGGCTGATGGTGAGTACTGGGCAGTTTCCCTCTCTTGCACTGCTCTGTCCTCCTGAGTTTGGAGCTTTGCCCTTTTGTTTCCTTCTAGGCACAGCTAGAGGAATTAAATCACCAGGTTGCAAAGCTCACGGATAACCTGAAAGCAGCTAAAGCCAGGGAAGGCTCTTTGGCTGCTGAAAGGGATGAGCTGAACCAAGAGCTTCAGAGGAAACAGAAAGCACTTGCTAAGATGGTGAGAGAGAAAAATGAGCTGGAGAAAGAAGCAGAAGAGCTGAAGAAACGGGTCAAGAGGCTGAGCAGCTGCATTCAGGTAGCAGTGGATTTTCCAACTCTTGTGGATCTCTCTAAGTCTCTGCACAGCTTTTGGGGGGTCAACAGGAAGGATTTTGGGCAGGCATTGGGAATTAAACTGCATTTCAGTCTTTCTGTTTGCTCATCAACTGCATTCCATGTGAGCTGTTAGCTTTTGCTGCTAGAAGCACATCAAGGCAAAAGAAGAGAGTGAAAAGTAACTTGTTCCTTGCAGTATGTGTGAAAATCTGAGGAGTGAAATTGCCACTTTCAGTGTTTCTTTGAAAAATGGCATTTTCTGATCTTCCTCTCAGAAGAAAGGTAAAGGATTTACACTAGAATTGTCTCTCTATATATTATTTTCAATTCATCTACTTGCTGCTGATTATTCAGAATGGAATGTTACATTCCAACATTTTAATGATTTAAAGGTGTTTTTCAAAGATCATTTAGGTTGTAAACTAATTCTACCCATTGGGATGAGGGTCCTTATTTTTTTCATGGAGAGAAGCACTTCAGTGAACTCTAAGTCTGTAAAAATGTGTGATTTTTCAGAGCAAAGCTGATGAACAAAATCTGGTAGATGCACTTCAGAAAAAAATCAAAAAGCTGGAAACTGACCTTGAGAAGAAGTGTGAAGAAACAAAGAGTGTGAAAGAAGACAAGGTATGTGATGTGTAGAGGAAGGCTTTGAAAGACATCTCAGCCTAGGTCCAGACAGTTCAGCTCTCCCTCTGGCCTCTAAAGAAAGCCAAACTACTCACAAACCAAACTTGATCAGAAGAAAAGCCATTTAATGAATGTCTTTCTTCCTGTTCTTGGTGCTCACAAATGTTATATTCATATTTTTCCTGCCCTTTTTGGAGGATGAAAGATTCATTTTAGATCTTAGCTAACTCAGATTTTATAGGCAGTAGTGAAACTGATGACATAAGTAAGATTAATAAATTAGTTGTGTTATTTATCAGTTGTTTTGGGATTTTTTTTTTGTTATTTTACTACTATAGTAGCTAGTTAGTGGCTTATAGTAATGGTAAATATTCTAGCATGGCATTCAAGCTCATTATGATATTAGGTATTATTCTAGGACTGCACTTATGCTTCCACTTTATTTGGGCTTTGTAAATACCTGTTGCTTAATGTCTAGATTTCTCCAACTTAGCCTGTTTTTCCCTTTTCCAGGGTTTTTTCCTTTCTGTAGCAGCAGCAACAGTTTAGAATGAAGACAGAAAAGAATGTACATGGGCTAACCAGACAAGGGACAAGTCCAATTAAAAATCAAATTGCTTACTGGAATATTGATTTCTACTGATTTTTAATTATAGTGATTTTTCAGTAGCCATGGAGGTTTGAATTGAGGGATAATTTCTAGTCACTGAACTTATGTATCCAAAGAGATTCCATTTCCCTAAGAACAAATCAAATAACAATTTTATTGGGCCTGCTGTTGACCTTGCTGGGGCTTCATGTTTGAAACTGAAAAATGGATAATATAGAATCCTGAGTTTTCTAATGGTTTTGNCTCTGTGTCCTAAAAAGTTTGATGTTACTTAATGCTTACAAATTATATAGTACAGCAGAAGGTAGAATAGAATTGCATAATAATAAATTATAGTTACCTGTTCTTATTGTGGAATGTTCATATGAACAGATTTTTCACCTAAAAAAGCTTGAATTTCCTATTTTCAAGTTGTGGAATGTTATATGAACAGCTTTTTTCACCTAAAAGAGCTTGAGTTTACTATTTTCAGGTTGTGTAATAGCTTTTTTCACCTAAAAAAATCTTGAATTTCCTATTTTCAGGCTCTGAGCAAAGCCCTCCTGGAACTGCGAGCAGAAATGACTGCTAATGCAGAACAGCAGATCATTTCTGCTGCATCTCAGAAAGAGGCAAATATGAATGTGCAGGAGATAGTTGACAGAGAGACCAAGGGGCTGATGGTGAGTACTGGGCAGTTTCCCTCTCTTGCACTGCTCTGTCCTCCTGAGTTTGGAGCTTTGCCCTTTTGTTTCCTTCTAGGCACAGCTAGAGGAATTAAATCACCAGGTTGCAAAGCTCACGGATAACCTGAAAGCAGCTAAAGCCAGGGAAGGCTCTTTGGCTGCTGAAAGGGATGAGCTGAACCAAGAGCTTCAGAGGAAACAGAAAGCACTTGCTAAGATGGTGAGAGAGAAAAATGAGCTGGAGAAAGAAGCAGAAGAGCTGAAGAAACGGGTCAAGAGGCTGAGCAGCTGCATTCAGGTAGCAGTGGATTTTCCAACTCTTGTGGATCTCTCTAAGTCTCTGCACAGCTTTTGGGGGGTCAACAGGAAGGATTTTGGGCAGGCATTGGGAATTAAACTGCATTTCAGTCTTTCTGTTTGCTCATCAACTGCATTCCATGTGAGCTGTTAGCTTTTGCTGCTAGAAGCACATCAAGGCAAAAGAAGAGAGTGAAAAGTAACTTGTTCCTTGCAGTATGTGTGAAAATCTGAGGAGTGAAATTGCCACTTCAAGTGTTTCTTTGAAAAATGGCATTTTCTGATCTTCCTCTCAGAAGAAAGGTAAAGGATTTACACTAGAATTGTCTCTCTATATATTATTTTCAATTCATCTACTTGCTGCTGATTATTCAGAATGGAATGTTACATTCCAACATTTTAATGATTTAAAGGTGTTTTTCAAAGATCATTTAGGTTGTAAACTAATTCTACCCATTGGGATGAGGGTCCTTATTTTTTTCATGGAGAGAAGCACTTCAGTGAACTCTAAGTCTGTAAAAATGTGTGATTTTTCAGAGCAAAGCTGATGAACAAAATCTGGTAGATGCACTTCAGAAAAAAATCAAAAAGCTGGAAACTGACCTTGAGAAGAAGTGTGAAGAAACAAAGAGTGTGAAAGAAGACAAGGTATGTGATGTGTAGAGGAAGGCTTTGAAAGACATCTCAGCCTAGGTCCAGACAGTTCAGCTCTCCCTCTGGCCTCTAAAGAAAGCCAAACTACTCACAAACCAAACTTGATCAGAAGAAAAGCCATTTAATGAATGTCTTTCTTCCTGTTCTTGGTGCTCACAAATGTTATATTCATATTTTTCCTGCCCTTTTTGGAGGATGAAAGATTCATTTTAGATCTTAGCTAACTCAGATTTTATAGGCAGTAGTGAAACTGATGACATAAGTAAGATTAATAAATTAGTTGTGTTATTTATCAGTTGTTTTGGGATTTTTTTTTTGTTATTTTACTACTATAGTAGCTAGTTAGTGGCTTATAGTAATGGTAAATATTCTAGCATGGCATTCAAGCTCATTATGATATTAGGTATTATTCTAGGACTGCACTTATGCTTCCACTTTATTTGGGCTTTGTAAATACCTGTTGCTTAATGTCTAGATTTCTCCAACTTAGCCTGTTTTTCCCTTTT
>VYZU01005871.1:77439-111610 GCA_013401355.1 Ceyx cyanopectus
CACTATATTGATTTCTACTGATTTTTAATTGTGGAATTCTAAACTTTCCCAAATTCTCATGGAGGTTTGAATTGAGGGATAATTTCTAGTCACTGAACTTATGTATCCATAGAGATTCCATTTCCCTAAGAACAAATCAAATAACAATTTTATTGGGCCTGCTGTTGACCTTGCTAGGGCTTCATGTTTGAAACTGAAAAATGGAGAATATAGAATCCTGAGTTTTCTAATGGTTTTGGTTATTTTGCTTTAAGGGAAAAAAAATCAAAAAGATATATATATTTATTTCTAATTTGCTTATGTGCTTCACAGGCCTCCAAGGAGGAAATAATTAGATGGGAAGAAGGTAAAAAATGGCAAATCAGAATGGAAGGAGTTCGGAGCAAACTGAGGGAAAAGGAAAAAGAAGCAGATGCTTTAGCCAAACAACTGAGTTCCCTGAAGGAAATTTACACCAGGTGAGTTGGTTCAACCAACTTATGAAAAACGAAAGAAAACAGAAGTGAATAAAGTTTTAAATATGAATTTACTGGATTTTTCAGGGCTGAAAAAGAGAAAATTGCTCTCCAGAAAAAGCTGAGGACTACTGGAGTCACCGTCGACAGGGTTTTTGGTGTAAGAGCCTCAGAGAATGAAAAAGAGCTTGAAGAACTAAGAAAACAGAATCTGGAGTTAGAAAATGAAGTTGCTCACCTGAGGTGAGAGTTCTTTTAAATGAATCTAGGAAAACTACACCATCTAAATAAGAAAAAAAAAATAAAAAATATCTGTGGAAAGAGTCTCTTTTAGACTAAACTAGAATGCCAGGGGTTGGAAGGGATCTGGAAAGGTCATCTAGCTCAGGATGTCATTGGCCTCCTTGGCTCATGGTCATCCTCTTGTCCACTATTTAGTAGCCATTTTATTTGTTTTGGCTTGACCTATTTGTTTTGCATCTAGAACTCAGCAAGCAGTGCCACGAGACTCTGTGGTGGAAGAATTGCACCTCAAAAATCAGTACCTGCAGGAAAAGCTTCGTGTGTTGCAGAGACAGCTGTCCAGGGAGACTAATTCCAGACCCTCAGTAAGTTACTCTTGCAACTGTGTTAGCTGAAGGAATCATCTGCTTAACAACAGGATCTCTGATCTGTCTGGGCTTCTGTGTCATTTAGCTGCTTTTATTACCAATTACAGTGTGTTCTACAACAGGACATGAAATAGCTTTTTGTCAGCTTAAAAAACACAACAAAACAACCTCCCCAAAAAACAAACCGTAGAGTTTGTGTGTGTAGAAGCTGAAATATTCAGTATCCCAGCAGGATGGAGAAATAAGAGAGATGTATTTTTAAATACATGAGTCTGCAACAGAGAGATTTTTATATTCCTCATTAAAAATTGGGATGCAGAGTCTGGGGAAATGTTGAGATGTATTTAATTACAGTAGATGTTGAGTTTTGATTTTTTACAGCTGCATTTCAGTTGCAGGAGGTGTTTTTGTTGTGTTTTTATCTTTACAAGCTTCACTATATGGCATTATTAGGTTGTTTTAGTCTAGAATAGACTTACCAGTACTTTCTAGGTTTCTTTCTTTTATTTTACTGTTTTCTGCTTTTCTTTCATGCTTCATTCTGTCTTCAACTTGAATCAGAGTACATGTGAGCAGACTGAACTGAGCAAGTTTGTTCCCCTCAGAGTCAGTAAACACAAGTGTCTGAGTTTCCCTCCAAAGAAATCTGTTTCAAATAGGGATGAAATCCAAGCTGAGAGTAAGCAGAGCATTGCTGGTGGCAGTGAAAGGGATGAAGGTGTCACACCTGATGGAGACCATGAGGCTGCTGTGGATGCAGAAGTGTCTCCTGAGCAGCATCCTGCAGAATGCCAGGGTGCAGATATTTCTAGGGAAGGGTTGAACCACCAAGATGAAGAAAACTGCAGTGAAAAAGAAGCAGATACAACCCAACCTGCAAATGGAAAAGCTAATGGGGAGCTGGAAGAAGAGGAGAGGAAGCAAGAAATAATAAGGCAATCAAATGTTGATGAAGAAGACAGTGTGGAAGAGCCTGATGCTGACAGAGTGAGCTGCAATCAGGCTGATGCAGAGGAGCCTTCTCAGCAAGCTACTGACTCTGAAGCAGAAAAAGGGGATGTGAATGATGCAATGAATCCAAGCACTGCAGAGGATAAACAGGAGACTTCCCCCAGTGATGCAGAGGGGGTGGAAACAGCCCTGGAATGTAGTGAAATGCCCAAGGTTTGATCCTGTAGCAGCCCCTCTAGCATTGCTCCTGTAGAAGTGCCATAGAAATAGAGTAGTTGGATGTGAACAATACACTGGTTTCTTCTGGGTGGGCTGCAGGGATACTGGAACTGGTCACCAAGTGGGTGCTTTTAGCTAGATCTCTATACACACATAGATATATTATAGTTTGATGGTAGGTGTACATGCCAGCTCATCGTTATTAGTGATTAATTACTGTGTTATGCAGTTAATTCCAGAACTAAACCCTGCTGATGATCATTTAATCAAAAGGTTTTACACTTTACTATTGGAATGGGCAGTATAAGGCATGCAAAGCACTATGGAATCAATATTCCTAGCCCCATGGATAAAGGTTTCTAGGATCTAACAGAACTAGGGGTCTCTACTACTCCCTGACTTGCTCTGTGAGCTGACTTGGGTGAAATTTGTGGTCATATTAACTATTTAATAAACATATTCTGGTCTGTCCTTAAAATTAGATGCTCTTCCCAGGTAGTGTCACAGGTTACTGCACTCAGAGGCTTTTTTTTGTCTTTTTGAGTTTTATTTTTACCTAGTAGAGTTAATTTTGACATTTTTCTTGGTTTATACTCATTTTAAACATCCCTCAAAGATTAAGAAAGCTTAGAAAATGTAACAGAAAGAGTTCCATCCATTTTATTTCTGGGAAAAATCCCAATTCTCTGTTGCTCTGTCAGCTACAAGTGACACAATGATTAGTGCAGGACCAGTTACTGAGAACTTGTTTCCCCCCTGTTTTCTCCAGACATCAGGGATAGCATCAGATGATCAATATCCAAGAGAACAGGAGCTTGTAAAGGAAAACTTAAGACTGTCATCTGAAAACGTTGAGCTAAGATTCCAACTGGAGCAGGCCAATAAAGATTTGCCAAGACTAAAGGTAATATTTTATTTTTTTTTCCCCTTCAGTCCCTGACACAGGTTAGGGAATTACTTGGAAATTGTTATCTTTTCTGTACATACTGCAAGTTTTCATGGTCTTGTGGAAGATGAGGAGGCTGAATTGCTGGAAAAATGATGAAAAACATCACTGTGATGGCAAATTCTTTACATTTCTCCAAGTAAACCAACTGTAGCTTTGTAACTGTTCACTTCATTTGAAATCTAAATAAATTGTTCTATACTTTGCCTTTTCAGGACCAAGTAAGTGACTTGAAAACAATGTGTGAACTTCTCAAGAAAGAGAAAGCAGATGCTGAAAGAAAGCTGGGCAGCCTGAGAGGGGTGAGCATTATTAAGCTTTGGAGTATCTCAGAATATTAAGATGAAAAGCTGTTTACTTGCTTTTACTCTATTTTTCTTCTCTCTCTAGGCTGGTAGAAGTGGAAAGACAATCCCAGAACTGGAAAAAACAATTGGTTTGATGAAAAAGGTTGTAGAGAAAGTCCAAAGAGAAAATGAAGATCTGAAGAAAGCTCCAGCTGTGGTTTCTAATGAGAAATTACTTGGCCTTGAACAGGAAAATGAGAGGCTAAAGGTACCAATTCCTGCCCAGTAATTGGATTTAGGGAGCAGCTGATGTGCAAGTTGGTAGGAAAAGGGAGCAGCAGCCCTGTTGTTGACACTGATTGGCACAAGAGTGTGATGTTTTGGGTTTTTTTATTTAAATACCAACTATGAAAAGTTCCTTTTAGCATAATGGGTTGTAGATTTATGGGAAGGTACCCTGTACTTTAAGGAAACAGTGAAACATGGGATCCAATCCAGGGTGATAATGTAGCAGTAACTGTGCTGTGCTTTAAACATCTACACTCTGCTCCTGAGCAGCATGTCTGTGATTTAACTGTTTGGTCATTAGTCTGAGCTGGAAAACATCCAACTGCAACGGGGGAGCCAGCTGAGCATGCACTATGAATCCCAAACCAAAGGCATGGCAAAAGTCATGGCTGAAAATGAGAGGCTGAGGAAAGAACTGAGAAAGGTAAGGTCACTGGAGCACATCCATCCCTTTATTTCCACTGCTTCCTGGCTGCCAGAATTGTCTTTGCTGCTTCTTTCTTGTTGGAAATGGAATGGCTGCTTTTCTAAGCACTGATGCATCATGAGAGCTTCAGTCTTCCACCCACCTGTGCTTGTGTTGAACACTAGGAAGCTGACAGTACAGAGAAGTTGCAGATAGCCAAGAAGAACCTGGAGATCCTGAATGAGAAGCTGGCTGTGCAGCTGGAGGAGGCCACCAAGAGGCTGGAGGTGGCTGAGAGCCAGCTGGCTGACACTGACAGCAGGAGCTGGAAGGCTCTGCTTCTAACAAGGTAGGAGCTGAGAATAAAGGGAGATAAACATAAGTGTTAATTCCTCTTAACAGTAGAAAACCAGACTTGGATGTTCATTTTTCTTTTGAGAACAGTTTTATATAGAATCAGAAAATACAGATATGATGTAGTCAGTATGTAGGTGTCTGATGGGAATCCAGCAGAGATCCAGTGTCCCTGTTAGCTGCTTAAGTTCCAGAGCCAGTTATTTCTCTCCCTTCTTCAGCTCAGCTGTAGATGTCTCTATAGCTCTGGGAAAGGAAATTCTGTGTTCCTTGCTGCTGCAATGCCTTGCTTTTGTGCTCTGGGGAATAAAAATGCCAGCATTTCATAGTATTTCAGTACCTTACCAGGTGAATGTGTTAGTCTCTGTTCCTGCTCAAGCATTAGCTTCTCATCTCTTTTTCTAATACAAACCCTACCAGGATGCACAAAACTAAGATGAAGGAAATGGAGGAAAAAACCCAAAGCATTGCTGACCTTAAACAGCAGCTTCAGGAGGCAGCAGAACGAGAACACAAAGCTGACAAAAACCTGCAGGATCTAAGAGAACAAGTGAGTACCATTTAGCCAGGACCTCCTGAGAGCAGGATTCATTTCCTTCCCAGGTCTAGATTGGTTTTTTTCACTAATCCATGCTGGTAGGTTGGGTATTTTTCAGCCAGAGTTGTACACTAACATATTTGATCCAATTGAGTTTCCCATGTGTTGTCAGTATCCTTGTCTTGGAGTCTGAGGAGAAAACTGGGGTTTTTTTCTGCTGTAGAGGTTTGGGGGGGATCATTTTTATTTTCTTGTTATAAAATGATATATAATCTTATTGTTATAGAGCTGATGAATTTGAAACTCAGCTACCTTTGGATTGATGTGTCCAGTTTTGACCTTTTAAGGACTCCAGGAGTATCCCCCTGGATTCACTTCCATCTTCACTGATCCCTGTATGTGTAGCCTTCCTCCCCAGACCTTGTGTACTGGCCATTTCACTGTAATCAACTCTGAACTGCATTATTTATGGACACTCTTTAAGAGTAAAACTTAATTTCTCTTCTAAGATTCAACTTCTGAAACAGCTTCCTGAAGATGCAAGCACAGAGCAAAGCCTCCTCAGAGAGCTGCAGCTTTTAAGGTAATGTACTTCAAAATAACTAAATACCTCAGCCACTCTACCTGAAATAGGAATGATTAGGAAAGGATCATTGTGATCTTTATTTACATGTTAAATTCAGAAAATGGTCATTGTGATCTTTACTTACATATGTTAGATTCAGAAAAAACTGAATAATATTAAAATAATCTAAATGTTTTCTATTCCAGATTAACTAATAATCAACTAGAGAAGGAAAAAGCAGCACTGGCTCAGCAGGTGGAGAACTGTAAGCACCACAGTCACAAAGATACCAGTGAAGATCCTGGTAATGATTTTCTATACCTACATTAAAGATCTTCCTATATTTTGTGCTGAGAACTATTTTTAATTAATCCATGTGTTGAAAATCAGAATAAATCTCCAGAATTCTTTGAATTCTGTTGATGCTAGAGATATACCATACCTAAAGAGGAGTCCAGGTTACTGGAATTTTTGGCTGGCTGTTGATCCCAGTTTTGTTCACACACTGGAACAGCTTCAGCTTTCAGGAGATGCAGGACTGGAACAAGATTATCCAGGTAGCTTATCTCAGTTCTCTTCAATTTCACAACAAATGCTCATTATTTTTCTAGGACATCATGACATGGTAGAGAATGATAGCAATGACAAGTTAACCCCAGAAGTAGCTGACCTGCAGACACAGCTGAAAACCTCACAACTGGAAAACCAACAATTAAAGGTGAGTTCCAAGGAGTAATTAATCACAAAGTCAACTTGTAAAGGTTACCTTCACCCAGGCTGTGTGGCTGCCAGGGAAGGTGCTGTTCACAGGTAGATTGCTGGGGCTCTGGAGAGCACCAAGTGTCCTAAGGAATTCAGAAGCTGTTTTTGTTCCCAAGTGCTGGCTGAAGGTGGAATTCCTTTCTTCTCTTTAACAGGAAGAAACAGCAAGGCTGAGAAGAGAACTAAAATACTTGGATGACTCCTTTTTTGAAGAGCTTGAGGATCTGAAATATAACTACCATGAAGAAGTGAAAAAGAATATCCTCTTAGAAGAGAGACTGAAGCAGCTTTCTGAAGAGTATGGCATTCAGGTGGATATTCCAGGTGATGCTGATCCAGGTTAGTGTGGAGACACCACATCAGTGCCAGATAAGTTCCCTGTTCCTGATCTTTGGTTTTCTCTGGCCTCAATGTGACAGATCTTTGTTCTTCCATCCCTAGCTCCTTTTACCTCCACTTTAGAAGATCCAAGCACAAACACACTGTGAATTCATTGATAGGATTTCAGTTTAATGGTATTTTTGTAGATAAATTATTTTTCTTGTTGTATATTTTCTACAGCTGGGTGTATATTTTTATAAAGCATATAAAGCCAACTCCAACAATCATGCATTCTCATCTTTATTATTTATATCCAGTCTACTGAATATGCCCCAGAAGTTTCCTACTTCAGATACAGTCTGAACATGGGTATTATTAAGCCTAAGGATCTCTAAAGCTGAACTGGTGTCTTTTCTATTTGCTGTTTCTGTTCCAAAAGAGTGGAAATACCTGTAGCATAGAGCTTCTTTAGGTTTTCAGGTAAGTGTAGTAAATAATAAAGTGAAAAGGTTACAATTTAATTTTGGGAAAACAACTTTCAAGGAGGAAAAAAAATAAATATTTAAAAATCACATCTCAGAACTGTGGTCCCACCTGATACATATATTTTACTGTTAAAAAACAACTAGGTCCCAAATCTGAACCTACATGTGTTAATAATAATGGAACTCTGACAGCTGATTGCATTCATTAGCCAAGCTCTTAGGACCAGCCCAGTGTCAGGCACCATCCTACTGACACCTGAAAGTAGAATAGTTGGATCAGAAGCCAAGGATTTGCCAGAATAAAAACATGCTGAATGAATCTCTGCTCTGGGTGTTAGGAAATCATTCCTTTAGGGAAACCCTCCAGTTGTACAGTACCTGCCTGCTACCCAAGCTGGATTCGAGAGTGGTGTGGGAGACAATTAAAAGGAAAGCAGCACCTCTGCCCATTCACATTGAAATCAATCCATTCAAGCATCAAACTTGATGTCTTGGAGTCTGTCGAATTTTTGACCATCCAGGTTTGCAAACTGGTGGAACAAACTCTTTGGTTGGAAGTCCCAGTCCCACTTGGTGGTCTCAAAGGAGATGACAACAGGCTGGGAGCTCAGGTGTGTCTGTGGCAGGGGCCACTGCAGGCCGAGGTGATGGCGATGGAGCTGCAACAACAAACAGCACGTCAGGGGTTGTGGGCCACTAGCCACACACTTCCCAGCCTGGGGTGGGCTTCAATTCCAGCATCCTCTGCAGCAGGGCACTGGGAACCATTAATCACACGAGTAACACAGGTAACAAGGAAGCACAAAAGGCAAAGGAGAGCCAAGGTGTCCTACACAGCTTCCAACATGAGACACTTGTCATTAATCAAATACCACATTCTTATTAACAATAATTGTCAGCATTACAAGAAATGCATTGAAAAATAGAATTGAGCTTTGAAGTGTAGAGTGATTCCCATGCACAGAGGCAAGGGAATATCTATCTTCTTACTTTATTAGTATAATAATCATTTGACAACACAGAAGTTTAGTAAGTTGTCACACAGTGATTCATTGGCTTGCCTAATTCTCCTGTGCCCTGATGTGCTGCTTGAACATGTCACAGAATCCAGAAGCATTCAGGTTGGAAAAGCTCCTTGGGATCACCCAGTCCAACCATCAGCCCTGCTCTGCACAGTTCACCCCTCAACCATGGCCCTCAAACCCACATCCCAATGCCCCTTAACCACCCCCAGGGCTGGGGACTCAACCCCCTCCCTGGGCAGCCTTTGCCAGGCTCTGACTGCTCTTCAGGGAAAAATTCTTCCCCCCTGCCCACTCCAACCCTCCCCTGATACAGCTGGAATTTGGGAAACAAGCACCAAAGTGCACACCTCCCACTACTTCACCTGTTATGAATTATTACAGTGCTTTCTCCCTTTCCATCCATGTATTTACCTTGATTAAACAGCCATTGTGGCAGTGCCACACAATCCCTTCAGCTCTACCCTCACTGCAGCCTTCAAACCAAGACACAATGTCCTGGTGGTTCAGAGGGGGTGGATTCTTTATTTCCAATGCTCCGTGGGGCACCAGCAGGTGTATTGGCTGCTTCTTGCTTCCTAGTCCTGTGTTAAGCAACAAATTATTCCTGTTAGTTACATATACTAAGATTTTTCCTCACTTCTTAACCTTAAAAGCATTCTAGAAATAGACTTCATTAGATACAACATTGTCCTGCCTTTAAGAGAAGAGTTAGATATACTTTAATTATTAAATGTAGCTGTCTTCTCATGTAGCTTTTTGTTTAACTAAAATAAACATGACAGAGGTTGTCTGGTTTATTCTCATGGTCACCTACTCAGTAACTATAAAGCTAAATTAATAATGTTTCAGCTCCTGAGTGAAACAGCTCCTGAAAATCTGCTCTATTTCCTTAGGAAGATGGATACATATTTAAAGCAGGCTGTTAACAACTGCACTGCCTCTTCATGGACTGCTGGATACAAATCACCTCACAAGTTACAACTCCCCGGTGCTCACACCCAATTGCTTTTTTTTTTTTTTTTTTATGACAAGGCTTTTAAAGGGAGGAATCACAGCCAAAATATAGTTTAAATTACATTTCCTTTAAAAAATTATTCATAATATTTCATAATTTAAAACTATTCATCATATTTTATAATTTAAAAGTTTTTAAAGCTACAACTTCTAACTCTAGAGACTAAAAGTGACTGAATTAATTTTCTACTTTATCAGCTTTCAACTAAAAAGCATCAGAAGTAAAAAAAAGCCACAAAAAGGCACACCAACAATTTTAAAAAATCTATTATTTTAATATCCATATTTAAAACAACTTTTCCAGATGGAACATTTATTGCTAAAGCAAAGGATTTTATAGTAATTCCTAAAGAACATGCAAGTAGAAAGAAGTGAATAGACAGTCTCATGACAACTAAGCTTTCTGAGGTATTCCTGAGTTTGCCCTTTCTCTCTCTAAAAAAGTCACATGGACATAATATAACTTTTTAGAACATACAAAGAAAAGGCAGAGGTTTCACTGAAAAATATCACTAAATTAAAAAAAAAAAGATTTAAGAAGAGCACATCAAATCTTACCATATGGATTTGCATTGATATTAGTCCCAATCAGCTCCAGAGTTTGCTCTAAAAGTTCTGCTAAGGGCACTGGAGTGATTTTCAGTAGCCCAGGGTCAGCATGATGGTTCAAAACCAGTGCAACTCCAGCCTCGTAGTTGACAACAGAGGAGTGCCAGCAATAGTGCTTACTGTTCTTCTCCACAGGCACCCAACCTAGGAGAAAATACTGAATTTTACCCAAGTGAATAGCTGAAGTGATCAAATGCATACCAGGAACTGTATGTGGCTTAAAAATAACCCCACAGTTAACTAGAAACAGAAAGAGTAAGAAGAAAATGAGGTCACATGCCAGAGAAGTGTCAGAGCAAACTGCAGATCTCTTCAATGACTCAGATAAACAAAGTCTGACTAGTGAATGAATGACACGTCCATTGTTTTCTGCTTGCAACTCATTCTTGTTCAAACTAATTAATCCCCTCCCTGCTGCATCACAGGTACCTGGCATATGTCCATTTTCATCAGGCAAAGGCTTGCCATTAGAGAACTCTATGTCCTTTGCTGGAATCCAGGTCTCTGGAACAGGCTTGAAATCCTCTGGAACGTTCCAAACAAATTCTAGACACACAGATGGGACATTTAGTTTTTGACAAGCCATCAAGTATTTTTAGTGTTTTGATCATCTTTCAATGCAAATATCAAAATCCCATTGATCCAAACCTTGCTTTACAGGCAGCAGTCCCAGTTACTTTGCACTGAAGCAGTCTGCAATTAGTAGTTTCAAGTAATAACCTTTGAAGTAGTTTAAACATTCAAAAATAAGATTTAAAAATAGCTAAAGAGTCAACACTAAATTAGAACAAGAGAAGTAGACTAGACTATTTCAGTTGGAAAGAAGCTCACCTAGTCCAGCTGCCTGACCAGTTCAGGGCTGACTAAAGGATGCTTTTAAGGGCATTGTCCAAATGCCTCTCCAACACTGACAGGCTTGGGACAGCAGCCACTGCTCTAGGAACCCTGCTGCAGTGTTTGGCCTTGAATTTGTTCTTCTCACTGAAGAAATACCTCCTCATGTCCAGTCTGAACTTCCCCTGCATCTTATGCCACTGGACCCTGGGGATATCAGCACCTCCCTCTCCTCTTCCCTCCTCAGGCAGCTCTAGGCTCCTTCTCTCCAAACTAGACAAGCCCAAAGTCCTCAGGCACTCCTCACAGGACCCTGTTTGCAGCCCTGCCACCTTTGCTGCCCTCCTCCGGATCTGTACAAGGACCTTCCCATCTTCCTTCACCTGCACACACTGTGTTGTCACACACACCAGCTTCAGGGTGCCCCACAGAAGGGATCTGTGGCAAAAAGGGCCAAGAAAAAGCTCTCTGGGGGACTTTTTGGAACCTTTTGCCCGTGCTGGGGGCTGCCAGTTGGTGGGGGCTGCTGAGGGGGCCTGGGCACCACCCGCTGCTGAGGGGGCACCGGGATACAAGGAGCCTCAGGGAGGGCGGGAAAGTTCCCGCCACACAGCACAGGGCGCCCAGGGGCTGCGGGTGCCTCTGAGGGGCTGCGGGTGCCTCTGACAGGGTACAAGGAAAGTTCAGTCCCTCTGAGGGGTCAGTGGTGCTCATCAGTTGCTGCAGAGCCCCAGCCATGGCTGTACCGGGCTGGAGGCTGCTGTTGGAAAAGCTGTGGGCACCCAGAGCCCCCAGCAAAGATGGCGGAGCTCAGGGCTCTGGCTCAGCCTGGCACTGGCAGATGGTGGAGACAACCCTGTGTCAGCTGTAAGCAGGGGAATGATCTGCTCAGGCAGGGGGCTGAGCTGAAGGATAAAGTGAAGAGGTTGAGGGGTAACAGGGAGTGTGAGGGGGAGATTGACAGGGGTGGACCCACTCTCTGAGAGAAAGAACCAGGTTGAGGCCCCTCATCAACCAGAGGATCCCCTCCTTCCCCCACGGATTCTCCTTTCAAGTTAATTCAGAATAACACTAAAAAAAGTGGAGAGCAGGATCACTGACACTTGTGGTGTTAGAGGTGTTTTTCCAGCTAACTTCCACTGCCAAAGAGAAGGAAAGAAACTTCTTTCTTCACTAACCTTTGCAGTCTTCCAAGGAATACAGGAATTGTTTGAACCTTTTCTCAGCTTGTTTGTGGGGTTTTCTATCCAGCCTGGCCCATGGATATGGTTGCCCTACAGTTTCCAGTGAGAGAACACCAGCAGTTTATTGAGGTAACTATACCCAAATTAACTACAAAAAAAACAAGAGAGGAATTCTCAGTTCTCACTGGAGAAATGTTATCTCCAAAGACACCATTTAAATTCATCAGTGAATGCCTGTGTGTGAATTTAAAAATCCAGATGTAGCATCTTGCCTAGTTCAATGCAAAGTTTCTTTACAACTTCATGGAAAGCTTTGATCCCAGTGATGCAACAAACCCCAGTCTCCTCATTTACTCCCAACCTCCATACTTTTCATTCTTCCCAAGGAAATTACTTTGTTGTATCAATTCCAGTGTACAATGAAGACTTCAGAAGACATTTTAAAACTGGAATAGTTCATTTCCATGTTCATTTAATCCATACTTTGTCTATTCCAGAGAGTAAAATCTATAACAGTGAGTGCCTACTGTGTTTACATTAATAAATAATATAATGAAGAGACTTCATGAGACTTGAACTCACAGCAGCTGGAATGCAGTGAATCACCTCATCAAAGTGAAAACAGCACAAAACAAGTCAGCATGAGGAATCTGCATGAGGATTGTCCTTAATTACCTTTATAGGGAGCTACATAACAGCAGGTTCCATCCACCTTTTCAGTAGGAATTGCACTGTAGATATCTGCCTCCAATGCCTTTCCAGTTAGGGTTTCAGTTGCCAAAACTTTAAATGACTGAAAAGAAGAAGAAAAAAGTATTTTAAACCCTCCTCATGGGTTTGTTCTCCTATGGATTCCTGCCCTTTCCAGCTGGCCTCTGGCATTCCAAAAAACACATGGCACTGCTGATTTCTGCTCCTAACAAAACACACCCTTGTTCTCCAAGACAGGGAAACATTCTGTGACAAAGGAACAAAGCCAATCTGCAAGTCAACAGCCCCCTGTTAGTGCAAGACACAGCAGTGGGATGCAAGGTGGCAACAGCACACTGGGGTTCAACTGTCCAGAAGCACTTCTCTGCTGGAAAAAAAGAGCAAAGAAATAAGTGATCCAGGGCTCTGAAGCAAATATCCACAACCAGTCCAGATTTCTAGGAGGATTTCTACAGGACTCAGGGAAGTTTCACTGCAAAAGTGTGCTCGGCTGTGTTTGGATTCAGATCCTAAATGCTCAACCCTCCCTCCTCTCTCCCCAGACAGCTCTGACTTGTACACTGGCCACTGTTTCTGCTGGCAGAGCACAGAGCAAGCCCAAAGTCAGTCAGCCCATTGCATGCTCTGTATTTTGGTGAGCAGGTTTGTCACCAGCAGCCAGGAAGATCTTAGGAAGCTTACACAACAGAGAACATCCTCAGGGCAGTGAGGAAACACTCCCATTGCTTTCCCCACCACCAACCTTCTTCCCTACTCACAACCCCCCGCACTGGAGAAACAAACAAACACCCACAAGGTCCAGATCTAACCCCCCATCCGCTTTCCTGGAGGAAGGAACACCGCAGGGAGGGACCCTCACCGCACCACCAAGATGCTGAGGTGAAGAAAACGGGGATGCAGCTGGCAAGAAACCATCGAGACCCAGCAGAAGCGGCACGCCGAGCCGCAGAGGAATGGGTTCCCTGTGGACCCCCCTTCGCACAGCATCTCTCCGTTCCCGCGGGATCTGACCCCGCTCCGCCCTGCGGCTCCCCCCCGCATCTCCACTCACCTGCCGCTCCCGCTTGGCCGACGGCTCCTCCTTCACCTGGGTGACGAAGAGACACGGTACCTTCCGCTGCACGGCACCCCGCTGTCTCATGGCCCCGCTGCCCGACTGTCGCCGCCAGGCCCGGCCCCGCACACCCCGCACAGCCGGTGGAAGTGACCTTGCGTGGACCCGCCCTCCCTCCACGGTGCACGGTGGGAAATGGAGTCCGGTGCCGCCAGAGTCCCAGAGGCTGAATCCACTGAGTGGTTTACCAACCCAATCTGAACAGGGGAAGGAGAAATCAACACGTTTTCCCCCACGCCTTCCTTCTTCTCACTCAGCTCCACTCCTCATCGTCCTGTGCATCCCCAGCTGGGCACTGACAGCACTTTCTTCCCATGGCTGCTCCTGCCTGCTCTCAGCTCACAGCATGGGCCCCAGCTGCAGTTAGTTTTTGGGGTATCCCAGAAGGAGTTGGGTGACAAAAATACTCACAGAGTCAGATTTGCCTTTGTGGGATCCAGCACTTACTTTCACAGCTCCTACAGCAAGAAGGTTTTATTCCTTATCCCATATTCCAACACACCAGATGGGTTGATTCCATGTGAAGTGAAAACCAGCCCAGTTGGGTGTCCATCCCTCCCAAGCAGCAGAGGCAGGAGAAGTTGGACACCTCAGGTGATGTGACAGGCTGGGATGGCCCAGGAACATCCTTATTACAGGATTCCACAACATCAAGAACACCAAATCAGCTAAAAACCTCAGGAAAAGGAGCTACAGCCCTTAGAAGCTCCCAAGCAAGACCTGCAGAAAGGCAAGTGCATCTCATAGTCACTGGCTACACATGTGCACACACATCTGTATGTGTGCAATATCTCTTCTCTCACTGCTGGTTTAAAAATGGCCAGGCCATTTCAGACTATGCTCTTAATAAGCTGCTTATTCATTAAGTCCATCTGGAGTCAACACCTGAAAGAGGAAAAAAAAACGGTTATAAAATAAAAACTGAGTAAAACATCCCTGGGAATTGTAGAGATTGATTACAAAAATTAAAGGATGTTGACAGTTTCCTCCTAATGAAGACAGCTACCCATGAAAGCTCCCCTGTAGAGAAATACTTTATGTAAAATATATATATAGTTAGGGTATGTTAACAGTGTACATGATTGAAGTAGTCACTAGAGGTCAGCGCAGCCACAGCAATGGCTTCAACAGCGCCCAGCAGCCCATGAGCTTGAGTGCAGCTCTGCAGAGTCCTGCAGCCGCTTTCCACGCACAGAAAAGGGCACAACAGCCTCGGGGTGCTTCCTACTGCCCAACACCCCTCATTCCACATCGCCAAAAAGCTATTTTTTGTCTCATCTTACACTCTTTTCCAAAGGCATTTTTGCTACCTCTGGATCTGGACAGCCCTCACCACAGCTGCTTCTCCTGGAAGCTGCCCTTGACAAGAGGTGTTCCCAGACTGTCTTCTGTAATCTTTTCAGTCTGGAAAGCTTGTAGATCATTTTAAATGCCTTTATTTTTCACAAAAAAATATGAAATTGTAGCTGGAAACATGCTACTGTGGTATGCAGTATTACAGGCATCTGATAGTACTATTAAGTTTAAAATACAAGGGAAATCCTGGTGCTCCTTCCCTCATTTTATTTCCATAGAAAAAGTCAACAGACTTTTTTTCAACCTCACCCATGGTCATTCTCTTGACTTCAACACAATTATTCATAATTTGAAGTGTATTTTGACTGACCACAGCAAGGATTTCCCTGCAGCCTGCCAAACTGGTGCTGTTCTTGGAGATGAAAGGGGGTGTAAAACCCAGCAAGACTTCACTTTCAAAGTGAAACTTGCCAACTGGGCAAATCTAGTAGAGAACTGTAGGAGAAACAACAAATGATGGAAACATGGCAATCAGTGGAAAGTCAGCTCAAGACATTCCTTGTAGCAGCTCTTCCAGTTGGCCAGAGCTTGTTCTGTTGTCACAGGGAGTGTGTGATGGTGAAGAAAGAATTTTTCCGTATCTGGTGCTGGTAAGTACCACCCCATTCACATTCAGAAATGAAATATTTTGAGGATTACCTGTTTTATTCCACTGTATTTCCATCTGTAGGTCTTTCTGATAGGCTGTCAGCAGCACTGATGCTACTCCAGCTTGGTAGCATAAGGAATTGAAAAATAAAAATGCCAAATATTTTGCAAATGACTCAAAATTAGATCTTTGTGAGGAGGAGCTGTTTGATGATTTGTGAAGCAAAAATCATGTTGTATTCCCCAGTGAAGATGCCACATGGCAGTGGCTCTGAGACACCAACAATAACATTTCTCTCAGGTGAGGCAGCTGCAGTGTTTTCTGCCTGGAAAACAGGCAGATGTTTAAGCATTTCTCACCTTGAGGCCACAGCTGCCTGCTGTTTGATTTAAGGCATTAGCAAAACTATCAGCATGACTTGGGCTGAAGTTGCTGCAGAATAAAGAGAGGCCACAGTTGCACTCTCCTGGATTCCCATTGTTTTCCTTGCCCTGGAGTGCACTGCACTATTTTCAAGTGACACACCTCAGGCTTTCACAGCAGACTCTCCTCCCTGACTCCAGCATGACTGATGCAACATTTGCTTTGCTGGAAAAAAAAAAACAACCCACTGGTTTAAAAGCCATGGTTTTACAATCCCTGGGATGGTGCACACTCATGTTATTTAAAAGCCAAGGAGCAGAGTGCATAAGATCTATTTTAATAGACTAATAACCTCTGTTTAATAGGGTATATAATGGAAATGGGGTTTATCTTACCACACTGCATCATTCATCTCTCAATAAATTGATGTATGAGTCCCATCAGAACTGCTCTGGAGATAAACAAACTCTTAATTCCATTGTAAACTCCAGACAAACAGTAGCAAAGAATTTATGTCCTGAAAAGAAGAGTTCTTGATTATTATTTTTCAAAAATATATATTTTAAATATACACTATTTTAGTGCTGCTAAAAGTACTATTTTCCATGCTACAAGGCCTGTCTCAGTGACCTCCCCAGTACTGTAAATTCATAATGAGTACCTCCTTTTTCTTAGAAAGCACAAGTTGCAACTCTCCAGGATAATAAACTAGCATTTATTGAGGCAGATTACCAATGCAGCTCTTCCAATAACCCTTTTCCAAGAGTGACCAAGAAAGGGTGCTTCAGGGAAACTGCAGGCATTTCAAAACACAGGAATAATGAGCAGTATATACACTGGAAAATTCCTTTACTTTACCAGAGATCTTATGGCTGGAAGCGAGCAATTTTTATTTTCTCTCCAAATATATGTTCCCTCTGCCTAATATAATTGAAACAATGAGTCAATGAGTTCCACAGCTTGCTTTCTGGTTTGGTATTTTTTGTAATGAACACACTGTGTTCACTTTAAAAAATCAGGTTTCAAATTCCTGTCTTTCCCTGAGATTAGATTTCCATTTTCTGTAAAATGCAACTACGAGACAGACAACTGGTATTTTTATGCTGTTAAATATTCTGACATTTCAAAAGGTTATAATTAACTATTTCCCTTTGCACACGTTGTGCCCCCTCTGTGTTCTTTCTGTGCAGAGCAGTTTGCTGCCCCAGTGCTCAGTCAGGAAAAGAATCCTTGACCAGCAGAAACCTTGCAGTGATTCCTTGGAAATATATATATATAAAAAATTATTATTTTATTTTTTTTTTTTTTTAATGGTACATTCCCCAAAAATACTTGCATTTTGACAACTTCCCATTTTCTCCTGGAAGCAGGTGGTTAGGAAATTCCCAGTTCTCCCTAAGTTGACTTCAGTGAATGTATTATTCATGGTACCCTAAACAGCACCTCTCAAAGCTGCTCTGTCCCACTTATTTCATCCTCCACATAATTGATGTTTTCCTCATCTGTCTGTAAACCTTCTGCCACCTCCTTTTTTCTTTTTTTTGATGAAGTGATGAGCACAGAGCAGTGTTTCAGAGGAAGCTCTCTCATGGATTTATATGATGGTGTTCCCTTTCAATATCATTTCCAACGTTGCTCCCTTTGCATCCCAACACCCCGGCTGCTCTTGTGATCGATGCTGTGCATTGAGCAGAGGCTGCTATTGAGTTGTTCACACAAGTATCCCAGTCCTTCCCCCCCTTCTCTGTACTTGCAGGCAATTTAGAGCCCTGGCAGGTGCATTAGTAGGTCAGATGATTCTCCCCAGTGTCTGTCATCATCTTTTCTCCCCCAGCCCTGGCAGGCAGGCAGGCGGTGGCACTGCAATCAGCTGGAGATCTGCTCTGGGGCTCGGTGAGCACACTGCAGCCCCCCAGGAGATGCACAGAGGTAATGTCTTCCCCACAGAGACTTGTCCTCTTTGCCATCACTCTGACCCACCCCTTGCTCTCACAATTACTCCAGTTATTACTAAGGAGAAGGCAACACATCCTTAGTTTTGTCCAAGTGCTGTGCCTCGGAAGCCTAGCTTTCCTAGTATATCCTTCAAATAATCTGATATATAACTGGTCAGCACTATCTTTTAGGATGAAAACTGGCAAGATAACTTCATTTAAATTATTAATCCCAGTCCTACACGACTGGTTGTGACCTTTCCTTAAATATTCTATTTGTGAAGGAATTGAAGAGCCCTTTCCACCACGTGTCTGCAAAGGATGCTGTGAGGGGAGCACACACCAATCAAACAACACACCCTGTCTCCTCCAGGCAAATACAAAGACAAACAACACACAGTAGGAAAACAAACCAACCCACACAAACAAACAAAAAAAACCCCCACGTTGTAACAGAGAAAATTTTTTTTCAAGTGTTTTGCCACACAGAATATTAGAGCAGGGAGAGATGTTTAAGTGGATAAATGAGCTAGATTTCATGGATGAAGATTTTCTACATCTAGTAGGCAACTGCTGAGAAATCAGTTGAGCCTCTTGGGCTTTTGCAGCGTAACAGTTTGCTGCTTGTAAAACAAATAACATGGATTAAACTAGATTCATTTTTCTGGCAGATTAAGCAGCTGTCTTCTGTCAGGTTCCCTGCTCAATCCCTCTTCCAACTGCTTGCTCATAAAAGAAATTTGTCAGCTACAGAAGCATTGAAGTAGGAATGATTCTTTGCATACATTTATAGCTCAATAGCAACACAAGTTATATTTCCAGTTTACCTTTGAGTTATTTTCTGGAGGAATCAGATCCAAGAGAGAGCCTGGCTCATTGTAGCTTGCTCAGTCATGTCCTGAAGTATGATTAACACTCTGAAGTCACTCTTCCTCCTAAAGGAGAGGCATTACACAACCTACTGAATCCTGCTCTTGCACAAGTGTGTGACTAAGAGATAAATTAGTGTTACCTCTGAATAATCTAATATTAATAGTGAGCCCACAAAAAAAAAACAAAACCCCTTTTCTGAGCTGCTGACACTAACATCTCAACAAGGCCTCCAGAAATAGAAAATTATTAGCTGTATTTCTCTCACCCAAGAAATGGTCAGTATTGAAAATGAGCAGAAATCACTCAGTTTAGCTTCTCTACAGCTCCTGTGTGAACTCCTCTCCTGATTAACTTACCAGCACCTTGGAAACTCTCAGCTGAGTGAAATTTAACTAGAGCAGAGTGGCAGTGATCAGATAAATTGTGCTTTCCCTGGGACACTCCCCTCATCTTTAGGTGAGATGGTGCTTTTCTGATCTTTATCCCCCCCCCAACAAAATGAATGANCCCCCCCAGGACTTCTCTGGGTTCTTTGATACTTAATAATAACCAGGTACTTATTGAGACTTGGAAAAATGGAGCAGAACTGGGTAAAGATTTTGTTGGGTTTTATTTTCCCATTGTAGTTGGCTGCCTGCTTTTCCATTCATTTATGGGAACTGGGATAGTTACACTCCTGTCCTTTTGTTCTCCAAGCTTCTTGGCAGCCAAAACATTATTCTGCAGAACATGGAAGCAAAAAGACAAAAATATGAAGCTTATGTGGCCTTTTCTTTGGGGAGCTGGTTTCTTTCTGAAAGAAGATTAAAAACTAGAACAAATAATAGAGTGTAGCTATAAAATAAAACAGAAGGTAACTATTTATTTACACTACTAAGCCTTTGAATTAAAATTAATCCTGCTATTATAATCGCTTCATTTGAGCTGCTAAGTAGTGATCAAAGTCTTATTTCTTCTCACTATCCTCTGCCCTTGATACTCTGTACTGAAGTAGAGAAAAAAATTCTATTGTACTTTAACTTTTCATTAATCTCTGCTGTCTCAATAATAAATAAATCATTTTCTTTTTACTAAAACATTTCCACAACAATCAGTGCATTTCTTTTGTGTCCAGTCTTCTCTGGCCTTGTCTGATCTTCTCCTGTAGGACTCTGCTGTATCTTTTATGAGGTTAAACTCTCAAGGCTCTGTCTCTTGAGGTCCCCCAGGCCATCACAGAAATTATTTTACTGTCTGTCCAACTCTGGCTCTAGGAATGAATCACTCCTGAGCTGATGCCATTACATAATCTTCAACTTCAGAGTTTAAGAAGACAAATACTTTAATTTTTATTGCATGATAGCTACTGTAGGCAAAAGATGTTCTGAAAATGGAAGTGTTAGCACTGGAGCAAAAGAGGAAAGCAGGGTGCTTGTAACAACTGCTGTAAAATACACTTTGAGAGGAATTAGAAGTGTAAACATGTCAGAGGGAAGAAAGCAAAAAGTGCTTAGTGAAAAGTGAGCACAATACAGCTGCTTTGGTGCAGTACAGACACAGCAGAGGATTTAGTTCCCATGAGATCAGCCTCCTGGGTTCACTGTGCCAGGATCACAGGCCAACCCTGATGTGCAGGTCAGTGGCAGTTTTGAGCCAGCCAGGAGCTTAAAGTGGGCAGGACAAAAGCTAGAGGATAATTGAATATATTTATGTTGGCATCAGTGGTAATATTAATTGTGCTGTTTCATTAATCTGTTCTCATCCCATCCTACAGGTCTCCTTTTTCCAGTCCCTCTTCTGGGCTGTGGAGGGGTCACCTGGATGATCCAACTGCTGGAGTTTAGCCCTTGGCTATGGACCAAACAGGCAACCAGGTAGGCACAACCCCAGATTCCTGTCAAATCAGAAATAACCCCATAGCAGAGTGATTTTCACCAAGAAATAGCTGTGTGGGGGCTCCACAAGGCAGTGTGCAAATGCTCTCTTCACTGACTGACTCAGTAGACCTCTTAGTTTGCTCTTTACTCCTTCCCTGCTGCCAGTGATGTTCTGGGGGCCACTTCTGAATAATCAAAATTAAAACCACCCTGTACTAGGCTGCAGTTAAGACCAGGATTGATTACTTTTTTCTATCCAACAGTCTAGTTCTACTTTTCCTTTATCCTCTTTGCAACACATACCCAGAATGAATCTCTGCCAGACTCTGTACTTCCCAACTGAACAAGGTGGACTGCAGCAGGAGCTCTCAATTCCCCCTCTCTATTACCACTGTGAGACTTTTGCATGAATATAGATAGTTTCTGAATATTAGCTGCAAATCCAAGGCAGTGAGGTGCAATGGAATGTGGGAGAGAGGGAGAGACTTCTGCCTTCTCTTGGAAGCAAAGAAGCAGCAGATAATTGTGTACCTGTGTGATGAGCTGTGCTGTGAAAATAAAGAGATTTTTGGCACCTGAATAAAGTGCTAAATGGACTCAACTGTTGAGGCTAGAATAAGTCTGAGAGATGATGCTGTTGGATGTCTGGGGAAAATAAAGAAGAAGAAAAAAGCAAGTATGATGAAAATACAAGGAAAATTATATCCTTGTGTTTTGTTTTACTTGAGATGGAACAGAGGATTTTTATGTCTTCTGTGGGATAGCTGATGACAGTGTCTTTAGCTGATGGAATTTGGGCAAGAGAGGGAAATCAGAAAGACACCTTTCCTAACATGTTCTCATGGGAGTGTGGTTTTGTTTCCTAACTGCAAGAAGGAGGAGTGTGACAAACACAGCTTTCAGCTGAAGGGCACTGTAGCATGCTCTGTATCCCAATAGCTGCATTTAAATGTCTTTGTTTGGGGGACCTTAGAGAAATCCTGTTGAAAATTCTCTCTTTCCTTCCCTGGAAATTCCTGTGGCAATTGACTTGCTGATGTGCACTGTTTACAGAGCTTTATTTACAAAGATTAGGGGCAAATCCACCTAACTTCCCCCAAGGCTGACACGAAGAGTAAGTGTGCATTGCAGAAAGGAGGAGCTGGCAAACTTCTTCAGATGAACCTCAGAAGGAACAGGGCAAAAAATTAGGAAAGAATGTGATTTATTTATTTTTTTTTCCATATCTCCTGGGTTCTGCAACCTGGGGCTGCAGAAATGTCAGGTGTGAGGCTTAGAAAAGGAGCATCTTCTGCTCTTTAGAAAGAAATCCTTTCACTCCTATTGTTTATTTGCATTATCATATTTGTGAGCAGAATGTTGAATGTGCCCAAATCACAGTTAATGATACATAGCATATTCCAGTTGCATCAACACACAGAGAAATATTAGTTACAAATATTCTATTTCATTTGTACTTCAGAAACATTGAGTGTGTTTGTTAGGTTCAAAAGTAAGTTTACTTAAGTATTCATCTCCTTCACAACACACTTGATTAATTTTATTAGAAAAGTTATAGTTCTCAACTTCTTAGCTGCTCTCCACCTCCCACAACGTTGAAAGCCTCCATGAATTGTGCTGATCTGGATGTGGAAAGTGATTATTAAAAGCCTTTGATATTTATAAGAGATCTGAAACATTTCTGCTAATTAATTATTGATTCCCCAAGTGATTCAATCCCACCAATTTGTAATAAATATTTAAGATTTCTATGGAATATAAAATGATTATTTTTTTTTTTNATCTATGTGGATTTTAATGTGTGGGAAGAACTAGAACTTCAGAAAGTGAATAAAGAAACCCCCATCCCAAGCTTGGTCTGAGGTCTCCTAGAGCTGTTGAGGAAACAATAAGTAGATCATCTAATCTCTGTTCACTCTGTGAAGCTTTGGTGCTGAAAAGTCAGACCTTTCCTGGACAAAAGACAGGATTCTGCTTGAAATGCCTTCATACAACATTTTTCCCTAGCTCACTCCTAAAGTCACTGGAATTCAAAGCTTTGAGACCTGTGAGATGCACGTGGCTCATCTGCACCTTCAAAGCTTGGAGAAATTTAATTTATCAACAAGGGTAGGGTGCTTTTGGTGTTTTTTTTTCTTTGATTGATTGTTTCTTTTATGGTTTAGTTTTATTTTGTTAGTTTGTTATTTTGGTTTTAATTTTTTTTTTTCCAAAATATTTCATATTTCGTCCTCTTTAATTTAAAAAATTAATTAAATTTAATATTTTGTCCATGTGGGGGACCCCTAAGCACTGTCTAGGCTGTTAATCTGTGGGCCAAATCTGGCATTCNATGATTATTTTTTTTTTTATGTTTAGTTTGGTTGTTGTTGGGGTTTTTAGTGTGTTTCTTTCTTTGATTCTTTGTCTTTTTTTTTAATTTTTATTCTTATTTTTTTCAGGNTTTGGTGCTGAAAAGTCAGACCTTTCCTGGACAAAAGACAGGATTCTGCTTGAAATGCCTTCATACAACATTTTTCCCTAGCTCACTCCTAAAGTCACTGGAATTCAAAGCTTTGAGACCTGTGAGATGCACGTGGCTCATCTGCACCTTCAAAGCTTGGAGAAATTTAATTTATCAACAAGGGTAGGGTGCTTTTGGTGTTTTTTTTTCTTTGATTGATTGTTTCTTTTATGGTTTAGTTTTATTTTGTTAGTTTGTTATTTTGGTTTTAATTTTTTTTTTCCAAAATATTTCATATTTCGTCCTCTTTAATTTAAAAAATTAATTAAATTTAATATTTTGTCCATGTGGGGGACCCCTAAGCACTGTCTAGGCTGTTAATCTGTGGGCCAAATCTGGCATTCTTTTTCTGACTTTGGAAAATAATGTCCAGGCATATTTCAAACATGGCCAAGAAATGCTGTTTCTTTCAGACAGTGAAAGCATTCTACAACATTCTATTTCAAGGTCCTGGGCAAGATGCTGCTGTCAGCACTGAAGCATTCTAATGGTACCACTGCTGCTCTTTCAAAACCAAAGCTACCCTTGAGAAAGACTCACACCCATGAAGCTGAGCTCCAAAAGGGGTGTTTAAATCATGCAGACTCAGCACCACAGGCTGGGGAATTTTGCATGCTCAGAGCATTTCAGTATTTCATATCAGTATTTTCATCCTCAGTCAGGGAGCAAGTCACTATCTCAACAACTACACCCTGCTTTTACTTGCATCTGGAGTGGTGTCATGGGCTAGGGTCAGCCCTCAAACTGATGAGAGATGCTCTCTGTTCACCCCCCTCCCTGCCCAAAGGGGAAGAGAAAGGGAATAATGGAGAGACTTAGTGATTAGAAAAGGGAAGTAGAACAGCTTAAATGGAAATAATAAAGGAATATATAGAAATATGTACAAAAGCAGCACTGGACCCACCCCCTGCTGGTAATTCCATCACTGTCACTGGTGCTGTGGAGCTGGCACAGGGAGAGTCCCAGCCTGGGCCCCACAGCAGCCAGGAGCTGTGCTCAGGAGCTGGATTCTGGCACCAGGGTCAGGACACACAGATTTCCCAAATAAACTCAATATTCCTGGTGTAGATCTCATTTAGAAGATGCTTTGAAGAGTTGAGACAAATAAACTAGTTGAATCCCTTCTGAATCAGTAGAGTTGCATCCTAAGCACCTAGCCTGCCTGGGCACAGGCATCCAGTATTGTATATTTTAACACTGTGATCATTTATCCAGTGATTCATGTTCCTTTTTAGCAGGAACATTCTCATTATTTACTGCTCTTTTGTGAGGTTGCAATCTGATTTACATCTGTTTCTGGGACAGTATTAAATATATTTGTTATATAATTATTTGTATAGACTCTCTTTTGATCCACACTTTCCATAAAGATGCATCCATAATTAATGCCACAGGTCTGTATTTATTTCCAGAGATAAAGAAAGTCTTAATTCCCACAGCCCATTTGGACCTGCAGGGGAATAGCAAACCTTAGGCATAATGAAGCTGTTCAGCATTCCCCTTTGATATTAACATTTTTTTTCAGAGCAGCTACTTGAATATGTACCAGATGAACATATTTAGCACTAAAATTAACTATATTCAGATAACTCATCTGTTTAGAACAGCCCCCAGAAACACATGCACATAGGTCTGTGGAAATCTGGATGGAAGCAAAAGCAAGGGTAATACAATCACTGGGTATAATATTGTAATAAAACATCAAAACCCATAAAAGCCTCAGTCACCAAGGTATTGGCTTGGTGTGGGCTCATAATTAATTCACAGGCTGTGGCTGGGGGAAAGGACAGAAACAAGGATTGTGGGGTTTTGTGCTTTTCCCTTCTGGGACTTGTTTTCTGCCAGATTCCAAACAAAATGCACTTATACTATAATACTTGGCTTTATTTTCCACTGCTTCTACTTCTCTACTGACCAATCAAAAACTTCTCAAATACAGGCTTTTCAATACAGAATTGGTGAAAAGTCTTTAATTGGAATTTTTAAATGTTAATGTTCTCACTGCCAAGCCTTTCTAATTTTGATCTGGAACACTTAAGGGGTAACTCCTTGCATAAGTTAGGAATCCTATTGTATTTTTTGCACTTTTTTTTTTCTTCTGAGTGTACTTTTTTTTTCTCTCCTAGCTTTCTTATACTCAGTTCACTGCAAAAACTAGGCTAGAAAACTTTGGATGTGTGTTTGTTTTATAAATAACTAAGGAGGCTGGAGCTTTAGGTCTGAGATAGAATTATTAGCCTGCTGAGTTTACTCACAAAGGCATTGTTCAACCCTACTGGTGTTCCTAGCAGCAGTGTTCCTATATCATTGTCAGTGGGAGAGAAATTCTCTTTTGCTTGCCAGCTAACTCCTCTGATTTACAGAAGGTCTTCTGGAAATATTTTATGGGGGAGAAACAAAGTGAAGCTTGGATTTAACCAGCTTCAGAACTGGAAAGATCAACAGTGCTGAAAGGCAGCTCATGTAAAGATGTAAGTAGAGAAAGTTACCACGTGCACATTGCAATAGACACCTTGGATACTGAAAAGGTTTTCAGTAAGAACAGCCAAATGCTGTAGATAAAATCATGGATATAAATCTTTGCAGGATCCAGGCCTTTGTTAATTATGTTATTATAACAGTTTTTTTTATTTATTTTTTTTTTTAATGAAACATGGCATTTTGAGAAGTTCTTTATTTCNCTATTTATAATTAGTATGTATATATATACTAATTTTCACAAAAATTAAAAATACTTGGTTTATATATCCTTGAAAAGATTTACTGGGAAAAAAAATCACTTCTCAACTCCTGCCTCCCTCCTCACATCAGTGAAAAAAATATCATTAATAAGGCACCTTTTTTTTTCCTAAAGCAGTTTTAAGGTTATGTGTTGCTCTTTCAACACCCATGAATAATGGAGTTCCATTTAGACTTCATATGTTTCACACAGGGGCATAAATGCTAATTCTGCATGCATGTATGCAGATTATCAGTACCATTTGGGATGGTTCTCAGTGCTACAGTCAGGAAAACACACAGGGATGCAGTTAAATGTCAGCAGATTAAAGATCTAGTGGTTATCATTTTACCTTTACTCTTCTGTAGCAGATTATTTTATTTATTATCATTATAATAATAATAAGAAGAAGGCTGACAAGTTAAATTTGGAGCTGTCGCTCACTAAGTTCTGTGATGTAAGAAATAGTGGGCACGTGAAACTAGAAATAAAGGTGCAGAATTACCACTAGGTAATGCTTTATCTGCCAGGCAGTGTGCCTCTGAATGCTGCCACCCCAGGAGAAGAAGCAGAGGGCATCATTAGGTTCATAAAATAATTAAGCAGATTGATAGGAAAGAGTTCTGTAATGGAAAATAAAATAAGAAAGAATACATCCTCTAGTATCACAAATAGAGTTGCAGATGCTGGGAAGGTGGAGGAGAAGAACTAAGTAAATAAAAGTTTGTCTCCTTCTCCACTATAACAAGAAAATGCTTTTCAGCAATATTAGAAAGAGGTCCTTGTGGGCACATTGCAAATCTCTGTGGTATCTCATTAATTTTTAAAGTTTGTTCATCTTTTTTTACACTTTTAATTTCCAGTGATTTCTCACAGTGGTGCAGCACTGTAGATAAAAATGATCCCTCTCCACCCTGTTGCCACAGAGAAAGGATATCACCCCTAATGAAAACAGTTAATTCCCATCAACTCTACAGCAGGTATTTTTCAGGTCACTTTGACAACAGCACAATAAAATAAAGCTTAATTGGCACAGAGGAGGGAAATCTTTGTACATCTAAACTCAAATCTTCCCACAAATATTTGTGTTGTGTACATTTAATGCCTGCCCCTCTCTGGCTGAGCATATCTTAGCCATTTCAGCCCTGCATGGCAATCACTGCCTCACAGCTGCAGAAGCAGCCAGCAAGCAGGTTGACTAATTGACTAATCTGGTGTTTGTTTATCTTAATAGCTTTGCTCAATTCTGCTGCTCCAACGTGGGCTGGGAAAGCCTGGCTTGGTGCTTTGCAGCTGCCTTGGTTTCAGGGAGGGTCCAAGGTGAAGCTGTGAGGCCCCCCCAGAGGTTCAGAGGCAGTGCCCTCCTTACTGCTTCAGCGCTGCTCCAGCAGGGTGGATGCTAATGGGGACACACAGGTTGACAGAATAATCTGGCCACAAGAATCAATGGTTTCTGTACCTAGACAAACACTGGTAGCTCTTTGATCTAAAGGCTTCTTCCCTACAGCAGGCTGGGGAAAGAAATGTGCAAATGGGCAGTTTTATGGGGAGATCAACTTACAGGGGGAAAAAAACCCAGCAGAGTTGCACAGGTTTTCTGCATGCTGACATAAAGATGCACAGCTGATTTCTATCTGCTCTCTGTAACCAGCTCACTCAACTTTCCCTGGAGCTGAGCACCAGAGGCAGGTGAGAAGAGTTAAAATGATGCTGGTGAGTGAGCAACAGGAGGCAAATAAGGGGAGGAGGAGGGGTGTTCCCTCTTATTTAGAGCTGCTGGGAGGTGCTTGCTGAGTTTTGGGGACACCTGTGGCTTTGGGCTGTGGACCCTTGGAGGTGTTTGTGCAGGTATGTGTATGAAAAACATGTATTTTTGCCCTAAATTTGTCTTTTCTGGTCCCAAACTTGATAAAGTGTGCTGCATTCCCCTAGGAAAATCTACTTTTATTGGTTTTGTTGCTCCTCTTCCCCAGAAAGCAGCTGCAGGGTGTGGTTACCAGGCTCTGGGCAACACCCTCCTAGCCTGGTGTCCACAGTGGACATATTACTTGCTGCTGGCTATATTTAGGTAAAATATATTTTACCTANTTTCTGATAAGTATTATTTATGCTGTGGTCTAGATGGAATATCCAATAATGCTGTAAAATTGTTTGGTTTTACAAGTTATGTAGCCCTAAAGTGGTTTATAAATGCAGTTAAACTAAGTGTTCTTTTTCTTCTCCTTCAGCATCTTGAAATAGTCCATTATCACCATATTGCTAATTTTTTAAATGAAAACCAAGTAGTGTAGAAATGGTTGTGCAGTTAAGTTGGAATGTCAGGAATAGCTCTGTATGGGATCAATTAAAAAAAATAAATCCATTTTCCAAATCAGAAAGTCCTATATGAGTGCTAGATCAAGGTCATATATATNATTTAGCCACATTTCTTGCTTGAAAAAGCTCTGGGTGTTTCTCTTCATGGGGGCCTTGGGAAGAAACAAAGCAAGGCAAACCAACTTGGCAGAAGAATGTGGTCAACTGATTAGGGAGAAAAGAGTTAAGGAAGACAACTTGGGTGTGTTGGAAAAGTGTGTGTAGAGTTTAAGTAGCAGAAATATGCCATACAACCTCCAGAGTGGTATTTGCTGTTTATATGCAATGTGTAATTCCTGCAATGAGGAAATGGACCTAAATATGTGAATAACTTCAGTGGAAATCTAGTGCTAGGCTGCCAGAAGAAAATACCTTATGCTAATATCAGTAAAAGGAGAAAAAAACCTACCTCAGAGGTCAGTAAATAAGTTGAATTTAAGTCATGAAGGGGAATAGAGAGGGGCTTTTCTTTCAGATAAGGTGCCTGTGTCTGTTGAGTGGATTTACTGGTTGTGTAAATGGATTTTTTTTGTTTATTTTTATTTGCCTTTTCTTTTTTTCCTTCCAAAGTGAGTCAAGAATGTGTTTTCCTGAGCTAGCCAGAGCAGCATGAAGGCAGCAAGTTGCACAGTATAGGAAGCAAACCAACAGCAATGAGGATAGCCATGGGCTTGAGCTGGGTTTGAAATTATCCTGGAAATAAAAAGTGAAATATACTGGGTGACTGAGGACACCCAGTGCCATGGCAGTGAGCATTTAAAGGCCAGGAATAGAAATATTTGTCATTTACCTGTGTGTTGGAATGTTCTGCTTGTGTTGTTATTTCCTAGTATTGTCAGAAATGCTAAATCAAAAGCTAGTTAGTGCAAGAAGAAATCTTCATGTAGGTAATTTTGATCAGAATATTAAACTCATGTGGGATTTTTTGGTTGTTATTTCTTGATGTTGCTCTGTGTTGAAATTCATCTTGTCCAGATGAGTGTGAGTTATGCTTTAATAGTTCTCTGAAAAGAAAAAAATAGATTTATAATTGATCAGCAGCTGCTTCCTATAGAAACATATTTAGTTTGCCACAAGGTGCCCCCAAGACCATGATAATGTTAATTTTGAGAGACCAATACAATAAATATTTAGAAGTAACTGCAGTCAGTCAGGAATCTTTCTGATAAGTATTATTTATGCTGTAGTCTAGATGNTATTGTATTTTTTATTTTTATTTTATTGTATTTTTTATTTTTATTTTATTGTATTTTTTATTTTTATTTTATTGTATTTTTTATTTTTATTTTATTGTATTTTTTATTTTTATTTTATTGTATTTTTTATTTTTATTTTATTGTATTTTTTATTTTTATTTTATTGTATTTTTTATTTTTATTTTATTGTATTTTTTATTTTTATTTTATTGTATTTTTTATTTTTATTTTATTGTATTTTTTATTTTTATTTTATTGTATTTTTTATTTTTATTTTATTGTATTTTATATTTTTATTTTTATTTTATTTTTTTACTGGGCCAGGCTAGCTGAAGACTGGAGATGTGAGAGTTTTGGCTTCCATGAACCCAGCTTATTGACTGTCCATGCAAAAGTGTAAATAAGTTGAATTTAAGTCATGAAGGGGAATAGAGAGGGGCTTTTCTTTCAGATAAGGTGCCTGTGTCTGTTGAGTGGATTTACTGGTTGTGTAAATGGATTTTTTTTGTTTATTTTTATTTGCCTTTTCTTTTTTTCCTTCCAAAGTGAGTCAAGAATGTGTTTTCCTGAGCNAAATGACATGTTGGCTTATTAGAAACACTTGTATTTTGCTGAGTGATGGGTTATGTTCAAGTGTAGCATAAAAATGTTTTGGAGGGGAGAAGTAATTTGTGTTTTTTCCTTGTGTTTAGACTTTGACATGTCTTTATTGACTGAGCATGAGCAGTTAATGCTGNCTAGCCAGAGCAGCATGAAGGCAGCAAGTTGCACAGTATAGGAAGCAAACCAACAGCAATGAGGATAGCCATGGGCTTGAGCTGGGTTTGAAATTATCCTGGAAATAAAAAGTGAAATATACTGGGTGACTGAGGACACCCAGTGCCATGGCAGTGAGCATTTAAAGGCCAGGAATAGAAATATTTGTCATTTACCTGTGTGTTGGAATGTTCTGCTTGTGTTGTTATTTCCTAGTATTGTCAGAAATGCTAAATCAAAAGCTAGTTAGTGCAAGAAGAAATCTTCATGTAGGTAATTTTGATCAGAATATTAAACTCATGTGGGATTTTTTGGTTGTTATTTCTTGATGTTGCTCTGTGTTGAAATTCATCTTGTCCAGATGAGTGTGAGTTATGCTTTAATAGTTCTCTGAAAAGAAAAAAATAGATTTATAATTGATCAGCAGCTGCTTCCTATAGAAACATATTTAGTTTGCCACAAGGTGCCCCCAAGACCATGATAATGTTAATTTTGAGAGACCAATACAATAAATATTTAGAAGTAACTGCAGTCAGTCAGGAATCTTTCTGATAAGTATTATTTATGCTGTNTTATTTTATTGTATTTTTTATTTTTATTTTATTGTATTTTTTATTTTTATTTTATTGTATTTTTTATTTTTATTTTATTGTATTTTTTATTTTTATTTTATTGTATTTTTTATTTTTATTTTATTGTATTTTTTATTTTTATTTTATTGTATTTTTTATTTTTATTTTATTGTATTTTTTATTTTTATTTTATTGTATTTTTTATTTTTATTTTATTGTATTTTTTATTTTTATTTTATTGTATTTTTTATTTTTATTTTATTGTATTTTTTATTTTTATTTTATTGTATTTTTTATTTTTATTTTATTGTATTTTTTATTTTTATTTTATTGTATTTTTTATTTTTATTTTATTGTATTTTTTATTTTTATTTTATTGTATTTTTTATTTTTATTTTATTGTATTTTTTATTTTTATTTTATTGTATTTTTTATTTTTATTTTATTGTATTTTTTATTTTTATTTTATTGTATTTTTTATTTTTATTTTATTGTATTTTTTATTTTTATTTTATTGTATTTTTTATTTTTATTTTATTGTATTTTTTATTTTTATTTTATTGTATTTTTTATTTTTATTTTATTGTATTTTTTATTTTTATTTTATTGTATTTTATATTTTTATTTTTATTTTATTTTTTTACTGGGCCAGGCTAGCTGAAGACTGGAGATGTGAGAGTTTTGGCTTCCATGAACCCAGCTTATTGACTGTCCATGCAAAAGTCTAAATAAAATGACATGTTGGCTTATTAGAAACACTTGTATTTTGCTGAGTGATGGGTTATGTTCAAGTGTAGCATAAAAATGTTTTGGAGGGGAGAAGTAATTTGTGTTTTTTCCTTGTGTTTAGACTTTGACATGTCTTTATTGACTGAGCATGAGCAGTTAATGCTGCACTGATGCTTTGACAGGACTGCTCTTAGTTAGGGGGCTCTCCTTTCTGCCAGTTCTAAACCTTATTTTTGATACTGACACTAAAAACAATCCACTGAAGAGTGTGAAATATAAAGCACTTAACACATATATATTTACATTTTAATAAAGATTACTTCCTCAGAGTTGATCTTGCAATGAATAAATAATCTTCTCATTCTTTTGCCATCATCTTTCCTCAACATGGCAGGGAATAATAGTTCTACAGACCCATAAATTGAGAAATTTGAGGGGAATAAATGGATTTGGGGCAAGCATTCAGCCGTGAGGGCTGGAAACCACAGTCGGTGCAGAACAAACATTTCTATTTTGCAGAGGCAGAGAGTAGACTGTTAATCCATGTAGTCCATCAATCAAGATCACAGCTGAAGAAAACAGCTACTTAACTCTTCTTTGTGTTTGAAAATGAGAATGGTTAAGGTGGTGCTTGCTCTTTGATTTGTGTCTCAGCTTGCCACTTCATGGTGGATTTAAAAAAAATGCCTTTTTTCTCACTTGCTGCTCTACCCAGGCAGTGCATATCAATGGAAAATGACTTATTTAATAATCTCTGGTGTGATTAGAGTGTTTCTCTCCAGGGAAATGGTTTCTGACCCTCCAACTATTGTACTTTGGTCTTAAATTGTCTTTCTGTCTCCAGGCCCAGGAATTAGCTGCATCCTTCCCTCATCTTGAGACCCTGCTGTACTCCTCTGTCTCTGTTTCTCTTGAGGTGAGGGGCTAAACAGGAGACTGGTGCCATGTTAATGAAGTTTTTTTGCATTTTTACCTAAATCTTGTATTTCAAAACCCTAATTTGATACACTGGAGAACAGTTGCTTTATGATAGAAGTAGCTTTGACAAAACCATGTTCTTCTAAAAGTCTTTTCAGCTTGGAGATCTCCACACTTGCCTCATCATAAACTGAATGTCAAGCTATTTGTAGGATATGCCAGAAGTTATTTTTTACTTTAATGTGTGTGAAAAAAACGTAATACGGGAGAAGAAAGTTGGGCAAGAATTATTTTGATTTTTTTTTTTTTTTTTTCCTGTGGGTAGAGAAGATATTTTAATAGAATCTGTGGAAGCTGCTAATTTCATCGCTTTGAGCAGCTCAGATTCTTGTGAAAGGGGATCAAAGATCCCAGTGATTGTGAAATGCAGTGCAGCTGAGGTGTCCAACTCATACCAAACTGCTGTGTCTTGGCAGGAATTTGGAGAGTCTCCCTCTGCAGCTAGTCCCCCACGTGCATGGACAGCTATGCTTTTATCTCAACTTTATGTACATTCATTTAGCCTCTCAGCAAGCTTGACTTGAGAAACAGAGATTTGCAGTAGGAGGGTAAGTTTCTTTGCAAAGCTTGTCAGGCATTATTACAGAAGATGTTAAAAATGTTGTTAGAAATGGAGATTTAATAGCTCATATAAAGCTGATAACACTTTCCAAGTCTTTAGTATGTCAGATCCTTTCAGGTGTGATCTTCCTTCATACCAACTGAATGTTTGGCTGGACTATTTAGCTTTTTAATGTATAAATTGGGTAGATTCTGAGGTGGCTGCTCGTGCTTTGAGAACAGCCAATGTAACTTGGCTATTGCAGAGGAAAGGCCTCACAGTAGCTGTGTATTTGTGGATATATTATATATATTTTTTGGCTTCATTTTCCTCCCCACAAACCTTATTTTAATACCCATTTAAATGGCTGATACCTTCCAACGAGCTTAGCTGTCTGACATCTGCATGTGTGATGAAGCTACTGCTTATTTCTGCCCCCACCTTCACTCCATTCCATCATCTTCACACTTGTAATCAGAAAAACAGCCTGTTTCTGCCATTCCCACCCTGTGTAGAGCAAGAAACAAAAAGATCACTTTTATTTTAACAACCTCAAGAAAGAATGTGCTTCTGAAATGATCAGATTGTAGGAATTAAATAGCACAGCTAGATAAACAGCTACTGGAAACACCACTTAGCATTGCAGACACATGGAAACCAGAAAAAAACACCCCAAAAAAAGAGTGGGAACAGGTCAGAATGGAATTCACCAGAATAAATCCAAGCTGATCTCCTCATGGACAGCACAGTCCAGGTCTGTGGACCAGTGGGTGCACAACAGCATCAGTGAACGAGATGCAAAAATCAGTATTTATCCCTAGGAATTGCCCAATTCCTGTCCTTTGTCTCTCTCCTCACACACATCAGTTACTCAGAAGATTTCTACTTTTCAAAGTACAGAAAAAAAACCCAAGTATTTACACCCAGGAGTATAAATTCCCATGACAGTGAGTAATGGGTGATTGTATTTTCTGTGCAGTTTATTGTGCTCTCTCTAATGTCAGTCATTATTCTATCTGACACGAATAACATTTTGAGATTGATGTGTTTAAAACTAATGAGGCATTTCTTGGTGAAGAAGCCAAAAAGGAACATTTTTCCTTATGAATTATGTAAACGAATTAATACAAATCAGCTTAATTTTCAGACTTTTGTGGTGGTGTTTTTTTTTT